>QPGU01000646.1:0-31300 GCA_004135705.1 Alloteropsis semialata | reverse complement strand
TGACAGGAGCATAATTGAACACAAACTCGCAATTAGCCCTGACATGAGGCCGTAGAAGCAAAAACTGAGGAAAATTTCCGAAGAAAAAGTGAGCGCAGTCAAGGCTGCTTGATGCAAAAGTTATACGCGAAGTTCAATATCCCAAGTGGTTAGCAAACACTGTGCCTGTGAAAAAGAAAAATGGCAAATGGAGAATGTGCATCGATTTCACTGATCTCAACAAGGCATGTCCCAAGGATGATTTTCCTCTCCCAAGAATTGATAAAATCATTGATCAAGCTGCTGCAAGTGAGATGATGTCTCTGCTAGATTGCTTCTCCGGTTATCATCAGATATGGATGAAGAAAGAGGATGAAGAAAAAACTAGCTTCATCACTCCAGTCAGCACCTTTTGCTTCATCAGAATGCCCGAGGGGCTTCGCAATGCTGGTGCCACTTTCTGTCGCATGTCAAGCACCGTATTCAAAGAGGAACTCTTCAAAACTATTCTGGCATATGTTGATGACATCTTGGTCAAGAGTGTGAAAAGGCAAGATCACATCTCAGATCTGGAAGTTGCCTTCGCAAGAATGAGACAGTCTGGACTCAAACTTAACCCAGAGAAATGTGTCTTCGGAGTAACCAAGGGGAAGATACTCGGCTGTCTCGTTTCAGCAAATGAGATCGAAGCCAACCCTGACAAGATCAATGCAATACTCAACATGGAAGAGCCCAAATGCATTAGAGATGTGCAGAAACTCTCTGGCAGAATCGCAGCACTAAACAGATTTATTGCAAAGGCAGCTGAGCGCAGTTTACCCTTCTTCGCAACTCTCAGAAATGCATCAAAGTTTGAATGGGGAGAAGAGCAGTCGAAGGCATTCTATGAATTAAGATAATATCTGATGCAGCTCACAAAGCTGACAACACCCGACCCGAAGGCACCCTTACTACTATACATTGCAGCTTCGCAATCAGCCGTCAGTGCTGCACTCATTGTGGAGAAGCTGGTTGAAAGCAAAAATATACAGCAGCCGGTATATTATGTTTCTGAGGCACTAGCAGGGTCGAAGTTGTTCTACACTGAGATTGAGAAAATGATCTACGCCGTGGTAATGGCATCCAGAAAGCTAAGGCATTATTTTGAAGGGCACACCATCAAAGTACTTACAGATCAACCCCTAAAAGAGTTATTGAGCAACAAAGAAGCCTCGGTAAGTATACGCAAATGGGCTGCAGAGCTATCTGAATATGTGGTCGACTTCGAGCGAAGAACAGCAGTCAAATCACAAGTCTTGGCTGATTTCATAGTCGAGTGGACATCGCCTTCGGCACAAACTCTGACCAGAGAAGAAAGTTGGCTAGTACACAGTGACGGCGCTTGGGGGGACAAAGGAGCTGGCATTGCAGCGATTGTGCAATCGCCTTAGACAAAAGAGCTAATGGCATCATTTTCACTGCCATCAGAAAATGCCTTGCAAATTGCAAGAAAAAAGGCAAATGGGTAGAAGAAATGCCGAAGGTAATTTGGGCTCACAACACATCTACCTCAAGAGCAACTCAGTTCACTCCATTCAAACTGCTTTACGGTGAAGAAGCAGTATGCCCGGAAGAGATTCTTCATCAGGGGCTTCGCACTCAACAGAAAGCACCCAAAGATAGTGAAGCCATAGACAAAGACCTCACAGAAATATACAGGCTGCAAGCAGCGAAGAACATTTCCAAGTACCAGGAAGAAACCAGAAAATGGCGTGACAAGAAAGTAGTAAGAAAGGACATAAAAATAGGCGACTGGGTGCTAAGGAAGAACCCGAGTATGCCTCCAGGAAAACTGCAGAACAAATGGGAAGGTCCATTTCTAGTCATCAAGAGTAACAGACCAGGATCATTCCACCTGGAGGATAGAGAAGGCAATGAGCTGCTGCACTCATGGAATGCGGACAGCCTGCGAAGGTACTACCTGTGAGCATAATGTAATAATTGGCTTCATATTCTATAAACGGAGTCAATTAGTAGAGTAGACATTTCCTTTTCAAAAGGCCCGTACTCTTTTCCTCACAGGGGAACTCTTACCAAAGGGGTGAGGTTTTTAACGAGGCGGTGCTAACTGTAACTCATGTGAAATATATAAATGAGCTATTCCCCAAAAAAGTGCATCGAAAGCGATTGGCTTCGACCAAGTTGCTGGTATTCGAAAAACCCAATAGAACTAAATTGACCCTACCAAAGGTAAGGCCAATTCAGATCTAAATTGCTTGCTCCAAGAGCAAAAGGGGCTTCGGCTCAAAATTCTCTTCATATACAAAAAAGCTTACTCCAAAGGAGTAAAAGGGGCTTCAGCCCAGACTGATTTCATATACAAAACTTCTTACTAAAGGGGCTTCGGCTAAACACCAAACCTTATAAGACAATGCTTACCCTAGAAAGAGTAAAAGGGGCTTCGGTTCACATTATTTTCAAAAAAAAAACAAAAAACGCCTATTGGAGAATGAACTCCAAAGAGCAAATCCAGAGACAATTCCTCGTCTAAACGCCAGAAATCGCCACTGGAACATGTCGAATAAAAAACACAAACTCGCTTCCGGGGGGGAAGGCGTTTCCCTCAAAAACGAAAGCAAACCGAGTTTGATATTTTTTATTTATTCATGTCATACACGCGAACGGTTTTTTCATCATGAACATATTCACCTTCGCACAAATAAACACAACCTCGCTTCGGGGGGAGGAGGCGTTTCTCTAAAAAACGAAGACCAAACGAGTTTATATTCATTCATGCGAAGACATAATTACATCACGAGTTTCATACATTTACACCAAGCATTCTCAAAATATTTCAAACACATATCCATAAAATTGCTCGCCAGATCTCCTAAAACGAGGAGCGTTGTAAACGCAAGCAAAGTCCTTGACATCAGGACCAACTTCCAACGGCTCCATCTTTGGAACACCCAGGGAAATAGCTTCGGCATTTCTCTCCGCAGCGAGCTCAACTCGATCAGAGCCGTGAGCAACGAACGCTGTGAAAAAATCAAAAACATTGAACCCCGTGTGACGATAAAACTCGTGGCAATACTCTAAAAATCGTGATGGCTCGAATTCAGATAAAGACGTTGAAATTCCTTCCATGCGAAGCCAGAAATACAAAGTGGTCCGTCACGCATGGCCAATGGAGTGAGTGCAAGCATTTCATCGCCCTGAATATACACAAATGTACAAGTTCAAAAGACTGCCCGCTCAACAAAATCCTAACTACAATTCAAAAGGTCCTTAGACATGTGGATTGACCCTCGGGGCCCCTTGGTCACCCTGTCTTTGCGAAGAAGAAGCACCGGCTTCGCCGGCGGCACCACCAGTCGCAGCAGAACTTGTCCCGACACCGGCTTCAGCAGCTTCTTTGGCAGCGGCCTCCCTCGCAGCGGCTTCGGCTTCAGCCTTTTGCTTTCTCAGCTCCTTTGACTGAGAATACAAAAGCTATCAAACAAAACAATTCCAAATCAAAAACAAAAATGAATCAAAAATAACAACGACGGCAATTATAAAAAATACCTTCGCAAGTCGGTCGCGGACAAGGTTCTGAGTTGCTTGACGGCCACTGGCAACCCAGAAACACCTTAAGAAAAGCGCCTTCGCGAGGAGCAGTTGCTGTGGAAAATAATCAGTGTCGGCAGGATCTCTGGGAGCCGGATAAGGATAACCTTTCCGAACCAAGGCATTATAATGATCACAGCCATTGTCTGAGAGAACCTTGAGCAGGTTACATGAGCAAAGATTGACAGCGAAGTCATTGAGAGTTTCCACGACACTTGGAAGCGAAGCAAATTCATTGTCAATCCAATTAAAGAGCTTGTCCAAGCTATACTCTTTATTGGAGAAGGCAGCGGGCTCCGCACCAAACTTTTGCAAGGCCTCCTTGTATAAGCGATACAATTTTAAGCCTCGCTCCCAGGCAACATCAACCACGCTTCCATTCTCCTTGCGAAGGTTAAGGTTTGATGTGCGCAGCGACAAGACCTCACGCTCAAAGTTTTCACTGCGAGACCGATATGTATCAATATCGCCCGAAAGCTTCTCCTTGGCTGCATTCAGTGTGTTCACCTCACCCTTTAGAACGAAAATCAAATCAGTATCTTCAACAATTTTCTTGCGAAGGCCCTCTACGGTGCCATCCTTATAAACAATCTTAGCCTCCAAGGCAGCAACCTTCTCCTTAAGGGAATCGGCTTCGCCAGCTCTAGCTTCCAAAGCTGCGACTTTGTCCTTCAAAGACTTGTTCTCAATGATAATAGACTCCCGGTCCTGGCGAAACAGATTCTTTTCATTTTCAAGATCCTGCTTAATTCTATCAATAGTTGCTTGGATCTGGAGAAGCTCTGCCTTTTCCTTTCGCAATTTCTCTAGCTCTGCACGCTCAGCAGCAACCAAGTTGAGGTTGGGAACTTGAGCTGCCAACTCATTGATAGCTACAACAACCTATGGTAGAAAACAGTTCAGCATTATGAAACAAACGAAACGAAGCTAAGGTCAAAAACACAATCACAGACGAAGGCAATAAGGTCATACCATCATTCCCGAAGCCAAAATAGTGGAACTTATGCTTTCGGGATCAAGTGTCTGAACAAGTCATTGATATTCTGCAAGGAAAAAATAATGATAACACTGTTATCTTCGCAAAATAGCCAAAGGAAAAAACCAGCTATAATCCCAAACAAAAAACACCTTCCAAATCAAAGTCTCGAAGAGGCCCACCTTCGCGCACGCGAGACGGCCCATCTCCCTCGCCACCTAATAAACAAGTCTCCATCGCATTAGCATCCAGCAGCAGAGCAAACAACGTCACTAAAGGAAAAAAACAAAGAAACATCATTAGTACCTTCGGGAAAAGGAATACTCCCACCCATATCAACATCCATATAAGATTGAGCAGCAGCAGCTCTCTCAGCGGCTTCGGAAGTTTCAGCTTCGGCAACCTCCTTTCCCTTAGCCTGGGCATCAACGTCAACTGTCCCGGCAGCATGGGCCAGAACCTCCAAAGAGTCTTGAACAAGAGGGGAAGAAGCCAAAGTCGACGACGGAGGGCTAACCGCCAGAATGTTCACTGGAGCTTCGGCTCTGGGCTCTTCAAAGCTAACCTTGACGTGAACCTCCTCTGGCACATTCTCCATAACGGGAGCATCCCGAACAGGAGTCTCCTCAAACATGCTAATATCAATGCCATCATCAAATGGATTTGGAACCCGTACATCCTCGGCTGCTTCATCAACGCCTTCACAAGTAATATTGACATCAATCACGGGATTCCGCGCCAAGTAGTCTCCTAGAAAAGGAAGACTCATGCCTTGAAAATAATTCCCAAAGAGAGTAACCTCACCTAAGAAAATATCATCTCCGCTCTGGGGAGCTGAGCTCATAAAGCTGGTGACTGGCGAAGCCGGCCGCTGCATGGGAGCTGAAGCCGCTGGAGCTCGCCGAGGAGGGCGAGGTGGAAGACCACCCCGCGAAGCCGAAGAGGTGACCCTGGTAGCCGAGGCGACGATGGACACAGGGATGGCAGCAATCGGTGCGTCTTGTTGACGACGCTTCTCAGCAGACTCATGAGAGCTGCTACTGCCACGCTTGGCCGAACTATGCAGGAAGCCGCCTTCGCGACTGCATTCTTGCCACGGCCGCCTCCACGTCCAGATCGCCCTCCTCCACGGGAAGCACGCGAAGGAGCAGAGTCATCTCCATCCCGGTCCTTTGCCTTCCCTTTCCTTTTTTTGTCCTTCTTCTCCTTTTTCTCTTTCTTTTTCTCCTTAGAGGAGACGGGCACCTCTCGAGCACCATAAGAAATCTTTAGTTCCTCAAAAACTCTATTGAATCTAACATGAACAAATTTGTCTTCGGAACTACGATGTTCCTTGGAGTTATATGTTCCAAGAATATCATTGGCCCATTGCTCCACAACAGTAACAAAATCTGCTGCAGTCATGCCCTCGGGGAGCTTCGCGCCAAAGTAAGGGACAGCAACCTTGGTGTGTTCGCGGAAAGCTTTCCATTCAACTTTATAAGGCACCCAATCGGCAGATAAGAAATAAACTCCACAGGCGAGGTCAGCAACAACACCTTCTTCAATCAAATCGCGGCTGCAAAATGTTTGCGAAGCCACTTGAAAAGCCTTCCAACACTCAGAGAACCCAGGCCTTTCAGCATCAAAGGTTGGGCAGGAAACAAACTTTAGCCAATCAATCTGGCTGTTGAGAGGATAAGAGACAGACTTTGTCCCATCTTCCGAAGTAGTTTCCTCCGAAGGCACCCTTACATAAAACCAATATTTTTGCCAGTCTTTGGTCCATTTATTTCTGTTAGCAAAGGAAGTCTCCACCTCCGCAAAGTGAGAACCACGGCGGTGCCCAGTGAAAGTCACACACCCAAAGTCCGGAGTATATAACTCGCCTTCGATGTCAGATGATTTGCTTTGATTATGCCCCTCATAAAGCCGAAGAAAACCATCAACTGTAACTGCTGCATCATGCGTCTTCACAGCCCAGAAGAATCGAAGAAGATGACTGATGGCGTTTGGCGTCAGATGATGCAGTTGTAGACCATAAGGCGCAATCATCTTTGTGATGACATTGTCAATGGGCATCTTCAAACCCGCAATAAAAAAATCCGTGAAGACAACAGCCTCATCTTCGCGAGGATTAGGCGTAGTATCAGTACCGGGAGCACGGCCCCAGCCCACGGGGAAATATCCTTTTTCCTCATAGAACTTGATGTCACGTTCGCCAACTTTGGACTTGCCAAAAACAAGGGTCTTTGGCTTCTTTTTCGGATCTACTAGGTCCTCAACATCAACCTCCACGTCATCAAGATCCTCCTCCTCGCCACCATCATCATCATCGGCATGTTCGTCGCCAGAACCTTCTTCAACAGTTGGAGTCTCATCTTCAATCTGTTGTGCAAGTTGATCAACTTCAGAATCATCCATCCCACGACGAGAAACTCCCGTTCGTTGGGCATCGGGGCTGCCTTCGCCAGCCATGTCAATAAGTATAGCAGTTTGCTTAGTGCGCGTCGCTGCAGAAATAAAAGCAATTCTCAATACATAAACGAAGGAAACCAGCAACAGCAATACAATCAAAAATAGAGAGAGAACCTTACTTGTACAAGCGGGTATTGCGAGGAGAAGCCGACACGAACGCGAAAGCGCTTTTCAGGCTATGATCGGAGTAGGCGAAGAAGATTCAGCAGCAGAAAGCGACTGATAGCGAAAGCGAAGAAACGTAAAAGGGGGGACCCCTTTGGTCCTATTTATAGGTCAGTAAAAAAGTAACCGTTACCGCGGCACGGAAATCGAAAAGGCCAAAAAAAATCCAAAAAACAGTATAAATAAAAATAAATAAAAAAGTGAAGAATCAGAAAAAATAAGGGATGCGAAGCCAAGTAAGGGGTGAAGACAACGACTCGGGACTTGCTCCAACGGGAGGAGGCGTTTCTCTGGAACAGGCGAAGGCAATCCTAAATTTTCGAGGACATCGGCCTGTTGGAGAAAGCTCTCGTCCGCGAGGGGCTACTGTTGGGGGATTGGCCTGTCAAGAAAACACCTTCACCCGGTTACCTTGTTCCAGGTTTGAGGGAATTACCTTCGCTATGTATCCCTGAAAGGGATTACCTTCGCTATGTATCCCTGAAAGGAAATTACCTTCGCTTTGTATCCCTGAAAGGAAATTACCTTCGCTGATGGAAACGGAAGTTCACAGTGCTCGTATGTGAAGGCAACGTATGAATACCACGCCTGAATTCAGTTTCTCTCTCCTTCGCTAAAAGATTGGGCACCTAGGGGCGATACGTTGCTCCTGGTGTTAATAGGTGTCTGATACAGATGCGAAGGTGTCGTTAAGTGATTTATTGCCTTCGCTACCCTGACCCATTCTGTGAGGGTGCGAAGGCAATTCCCAGATACCACTCATGAATACTTGATTCATCTTATTATACAGGCTCAAGATAGGCTTGGATGATGGCGCGACGGTCTTTTCTTCTCTAAGCGGGAGAAGGCGTCGCGCGGCTACGAAGGAGCTCTGGTGGTGAAGGCAACAAAGGTCAGAGGAAGCACGGTGAAGGCAGCGTGGACCAACTCAAGACCGAGTCAAAGACGGAGTTACTGGTCTACGCATTCACATTGAGACGTGTAAATGTACTCTTATACCCCTGGGAACCATAGGTTGTATAGTCTACAGGATGATGCCTGATTTCCAAGGGTATAAGGGGAATGTAAAATGTGCCTCTTGACCTCCCTATATAAGGGGACCTCCCACCAACGTGTAAAGGGCTGATTCCCGAGAACACTGTTGATAAGTAATTTACTGTTGCTTGTCTCTGTTCTCTGTCTTGGCTGTTGTTTGGGCCCTTTAGCTTTGGCTGTAACCCAACAGTGATTAAGGAACATTCATGTCGCGTGATCATAGATGGAGGAAGCTGCAACAATTTAGCAAGTGCTGACATGGTGGACAAGCTGGCATTGTGCACAAAGCCGCACCCACAGCCCTACTACATTCAATGGCTTAATAGCAGCGGGAAGGTAAAGGTAATACGGATGGTGAGAGTCAATTTTTCGGTTGGTTCCTATCATGATTCTATTGACTGTGATGTTGTGCCCATGCAAGCATGCTCTATGTTGTTAGGTAGACCATTGCAGTATGACATTGATTCTTTGCACCATGGTAGAACTAATCAATATTCTTTTGATCATAATGGCAAGAAACTTGTTTTACATCCAGTGTCCCCTGAAGCTATTTTAAAGGATAAACTTGCTAGAGCTAGCAAATTGAGGGACCAAGAACATGCTAAGAGAGGAAATTAGATTGTGGCTAATGAACTTGGAAAGCATAAAAAAATTCCAAATCTGATCATGATAATAAAAATGAGATTAAACTGAAAGGGCCATGTTTGATCGCTACCAAATCAGATATCGATGAGATTAATGCTAGTACTGTTGTTTGGTATGGTTTGGTTTGCAAAGAAACTTTATTCTCACTTGAGGATATGTCTATTGCTTTGCCTCTTGCTATCACTAATCTTTTACAGGAGTACATTGATGTTTTTCCAAAGGAGGTGCCACTGGGGCTACCACCAGTTCGAGGGATTGAGCACCAGATTGACCTCATCACTGGGGCCTCCTTGCCTAACCGTGTGCCATACAGGACCAACCCTGAGGAAACAAAAGAGATTTAGCACCAAGTGCAAGAACTACTCGATAAAGGTTATGTGCGTGAGTCCCTTAGCCCTTGTGTAGTTCCTGTGCTTTTAGTTCCTAAGAAAGATGGGTCGTGGCGCATGTGTGTGGATTATAGAGCGATAAACAACATCACAATCAGATATTGTCATCCTATTCCTTGGTTAGATGATATGCTTGATGAATTGAGTGGCTCAATTGTGTTTTCTAAAATTGATTTGCGTAGCGGCTACCACCAGATTCGCATGAAACTAGGGGATGAATGGAAAACCGCGTTTAAAACCAAGTTTGGTTTGTATGAGTGGCTGGTCATGCCTTTTGGATTGTCTAATGCACGCAGCACTTTCTTGAGATTAATGAATGAGGTTTTGCGTGCGTTCATTGGTAGATTTGTGGTGGTATATTTTGATGACATTCTCATATACAGCAAATCCAAAGAGCAGCATTTAGATCATTTGCGTGCTGTTTTTGATGCTCTACGTGATGCACGTTTGTTTGGTAACCTTGAGAAGTGCACCTTTTGCACCGATCGAGTCTCCTTTCTTGGCTATGTTGTGACACCTCAGGGAATTAAAGTTGATCACGCCAAGGTTGAAGCCATACACAGCTGGCCAGTTCCTACCATGGTCACTCAAGTGAGAAGCTTCCTAGGACTTGCTGGTTTTACCATCGGTTTGTGAAGGACTTCAGCATCATTGCAACCCCACTGCATGAGCTCACCAAGAAGGGTGTAACCTTCACTTGGGCTGCAGTCCAATGGGATGCTTTCTATTCACTCAAGGATAAGTTAACTCATGCACCATTGCTTCAACTTCCTGATTTTAGTAAAAGTTTTGAACTTGAATGTGATGCTAGTGGAATCGGTTTGGGTGGCGTGCTACTACAAGATGGGAAACCTGTAGCGTTATTCAGCGAGAAATTGAGTGTGCCTAGCTTGAACTATTCTACTTATGATAAAGAATTGCTTGCTTTCATTCGAACTTTGGAAACTTGGTATCACTATTTATGGCCCAAAGAATTTGTTATACATTCTGATCATTTGTCCTTAAAACACATTCGAAGTCAAGTAAAATTGAATCGTAGGCATGCTAAATGGGTTGAATTCATTGAGTCCTTCCCATATGTCATCAAGCACAAGAAGGGAAAAGATAATGTCATTGTTGATGCTTTGTCTAGACGATACACCATGCTGTCCCAACTTGATTTCAAAATCTTTGGCTTCGAAACAATTAAAGCACAATATGCTCATGATGAGGATTTCAAGGATGTGTTGCTTAATTGCAAAGAAGCAAAAACTTGGAACAAATTTGTCCTAGCTGATGGGTTTGTTTTTAGAGCTAACAAGCTATGCATTCTAGCTAGCTCCGTGCGTTTGTTATTGTTGCAGGAAGCACATGGAGGAGGGCTGATGGGACATTTTGGAGAGAAAAAGACTGAGGACATCCTTGCTGGCTATTTCTTTTGGCCCAAGATGAGGAGAGATGTGGAGAGGTTTGTTGCTCGCTGCACAACATGCCAAAAAGCTAAGTCACGCCTTAACCCTCACGGTTTATATATGTCTCTTCCTTTTCCAAGTGCCCTATGGGAGGATATTTCGATGGACTTTGTTTTAGGTCTGCCTAGAATAAAGAAGGGGAAGGATAGTGTCTTTGTTGTGGTCGATAGATTTTCTAAAATGGCTCATTTCATACCATGACATAAGAGTGATAATGCCACACATGTTGCTTATTTGTTCTTTCGTGAGATTGTGCACTTGCACGGTGTTCCAAATACCATTGTTTCTGATTAGGATGCAAAATTTCTTAGTCATTTTTGGAGAACCTTGTGGGCTAAGGTGGGGACTAAGCTTTTATTCTCCACAACATGCCAGCCCCAAAGCATATTTGTTAGCGCATTTGTGCCCATCTATAAATGAACTTCTACAAGGATCTTTAGAATCTCCAAATAAAAGAATTACACGCCTAACGCAGCGGATATAGAACACTGCCACCAAAACCGGTGCCACCGGTTTTGCCCGGGCAGTGAACCCCCAAATTAGATTGAATATGTTAGGGAGCTCGGAATCAAACCAAACTTGGAGATGATGATTGAAATGTCTTTCTAAGGTATATCTCCAAGTCCGTGCACTCAAAAGCACATATACAACAATATCGAGCAATTCCACCAATTTGCAATATAAACACAAAGAAGCTCAAACCAGCGGGGAGACACAAGATTTGTTTCCGAAGTTCGGATTCACCGCTCGCACCAAGCAGCCACCAAGGCACGGTGAATCCTACTCTCCATTGAGGAAGCTTATGCGACCACACTAGGTCAAGATATCTCCTCCTTCCACTAGCTTGCTTCTTCCCTTTCGGAAGTGAAGCACAACCTGCACAAACTTCCCACAGCTCACCACACCTTGGTAGCTCACGGGCAACACTAAGCCGTCTAGGAGCGAAGCTCCAAAAGTAACAAATGAATCACAATAGCTTGATAAATTCCAACAGTGCTCAAGGTGCTTTGGTGCTCTCAGTCTTCTCACTATGGCTGCTCTCTCTACTACCCAACACAAGGATCTCACAATATCAAGCAATCCTCACAAAGAGGGCTTGGGGAGAGCAAGAATGGCTTTGGCTTGGCAAGGAAGAGCAGGGAAGCACTAAAGCAACCTCAGGAACAGCAGCTTGCCACTGTGGAGGTCGTGGGGTATAAATACTCCACTCCACAAAAACTAGCCGTTGGGAACCCTGTGAAAACCGGTGCCACCGGTTCCTGAAACCGGTGCCACCGAGATTTCAAACCAACTAGCCGTTGGAGCTACCTGACACAAAACCGGTGCCACTGGTTTCCCAAAACTGGTGCCCTGGCAAAACCTATAAGGTGTACATGAGGGTTTTGTGTCTCTCAACAACTCACATGGGTTCCTTGAGCACTTAGACAATTTCAAGACTACATGTGATGCATCCCTCTTGATAGTACGGCATACCTATACTCAAGATCAAATATAAATACAAATGATGCACTTGAGTTTCTTCACTTTGAGTCATGCCATACTTGATCAACATATCCACTTGAGAGTTGCATCCAACCTTGTCTCTTTGAGCACTTCAACCTTGAGCTAGTGACTTGAACTATTGTCTTTGAATGAAATCCACTTCTAGTCCAATTCACCTCTTTCACAACTTACTTCTAGAAAGTTTGATACTTGCCAATATGAATACCAAATGTGACCAAGATTCATCAAGTTGAAATCCAAAGAAAGTTTCGTCACCCTAGCAAAGATACATGACTCAAGTCCGCAACTTGATCACACATTGCTTAGTACCTAGAAACACTATCCCGAACTCCACCTCTTCATCCTTGCATCGCATATAGCTTCACATTAGTTTGTATCAACAATGAACACCATTTCTTGATATGCAATATATCCACTTTACTTTGACCTTTCATTTCTATCAAAGTCATCATGTCTTGTTTGCAAGTCATTCTTTAAATATAGACCAAGAATTAGCCATATCACCATGTCTCTTGTCCATTCATCCAATCTTGCAATATACAACATTTTTATTCACCATGATCTAAGATATCCCATATCAATATTAAACAAGTTTATATCAATATAGAGACCAATAAATCACACATGTCATTATGCCTCTTTCTTTATTTCACCACAGCTTGCCATCTTTCATATTCATAAATAATGGGAGCAATCACTTATTTATTCATGTCAACATGAGCCATCCACATTGGATTCAACCAATGACCAATAGTGAATCGTCAATATACAATCTAAATCCTGCTCATAATCTTTAACAAACACGTTAGTCCTTTAATCCTTTTTTCATTCATTTCACCAAAACCCACAAGGGAGCCTAGATGCACTTTCAATTGTCACCCAAGTTTTTTTAAGACAGACATGGTGCAAATCAAGGTTAGATTTTTGTTTAGCACAGCAAAGCAAGGTTAGATGCGATTGCTTTCTCGACGAACGACGATCACTTTGGAACCGGCTGTGGAGCATGGGCCGGGCCGTTGAAAGCACACGTCTGAATTCTCATTGAATATCAAAATGAGGCCATATGCGACTTTCTATTTTAATTAGCTTGTTATTATGCTGGGTTGATTTTACCCGGTTTTGATGGTCTAAGCACACATCTGAATTCTCATTGAATATCAAAATGAGATCTCTTCTCTAACAACCGCGAGAGGTCCATTAGCTCCGGCCTTCGGCCACCCCTGGCACGCGTGTCCGCCTAGAATTCCATGGGCAACGACCACCTCATCGCGGCACCTGGGCCTACTCTCCTCCTCCTTCACCTTGCCATGTGCGACGTCATTGTCCTGTGACGAAAGCGAACTCATCATCTTGGTGAGGCCACCCTGTTTCTCAGTTGCCACTACAGGATGACTCAAGCAGAAGGATGCTCCACCTCCAACTCCATGATATATCCACATCTAGTCCATGGGTATTGGCTCCTGTCATCTTCTCTTGGGCATCTCACCTCTTGTGCGCTGCAAACCTCCTCCTGGGCTGCCAAAATTAGTCTCTAAAATCCTCCCCGATCATCCGCGATTAGCTTGCAACGGCGTGCCAGCAAATCTTTCAAAATTATACTACATCCATATCAAAATATTTGTTGCTGTGGATTTTTTCTAAAATGTTTGACTTTTTCCTTATTAAAAAATTTTATAGAAATATGTAAAATGATAAGTCACACTTAAAGCATGTATGATTAGGGATGAAAGTGGAGCGGATAATTTCCGCATCCGATCCGATCCGAATCCAATTTTTGCGAATATGGGGAAGGATTTTTGGTATCTGTGCGGATATGGATAATCCGAATCCGATTGTGTGTGGATGTGGAGTAGGATATGGTTTTAGTGAAATCCGATGGATATGGATTATCCGATAATTGAACGCGGATTATCCAAACCTTATAATAGGATATCCGACTATTCTAGCAAACCCAAATGGTCATTCATAAACCTCAATCAATAAGACACCTACGTAATTTAGTTTTATGTCGCTCCCTACTCATAACTTTGAAATTAGACATTGTAGTAGTTTTAGTTCGTCATCAAGTGTGGAGTCTTAGTGTCAAAAATCTGAAGATAACTTTTAGCAGTGATTTGCGAACACTGTTGTGATTTGTTAACTATAAAGTTGGGTATTTTTTGTGTTACATTGCTACTTAATGGTTTTGGTTGAGGAATTATTGATCACAATAATAATCTACACATGAGCATATATTATCTGACTATATCAAAAATCCTCATCCATATTCATATCCGTGTAATATCCGCTCTGCTCCATATCCGACAAAAAAATATGGATGAGGATATGGAAAAGATATTATCCGATCCGATCCACTTTCATCCCTATGTATGATGATAAAAGAAATCATAAACAAAATAAATGATATACACGAAATATTTTGTACAAGACAAATGGCCAAAGTCACAATAAAAAGTCAACGACGACAAATATTTCGATAAGGATGGAGTATTTGCTTTAGGCCCAGATGAGCACGAGCTTGACTGGCAATGGGATTAATTTGTTGCCAGATTCAGATATATGGACATCGTCCATAGCCAGGATATTGGCTGAGAGGTACAACTGTTGCATCAATTTATTAAGCTGAACAGCAATATGTCCATGATCCCAATATCTCCATCCATACACACTTTATACTAGTCATTTAGATCAAATGTCGAATTTTAAAGAACATACATGTAGAATCACTATATGGTAGTATGTACTGAAATTTTGCCAACCAGCACGATCATCACTTAAAGCTTCTTTAGCCTGATTTGAGCACCATGTTGAGGATGCAAAGTTATCACGTTGCATGGCGCATGAGTGTAGGATGGCAAGAGCTCAAAGGCGAAGCGCTGGAGGATGGTGCACAGCGCCATCTTCGCTTCCAGCAACGCAAAGTTCTGGCCGATGCAGATCCTGGGACCGCCTCCAAACGGGAAGAAGGCAGCTTGATGCTTGCTCGCATTGGCAATGCCGTCTGTGAACCTATCTGGGTTGAACTTGCTTGCGTCTTTTCCCCAGATATTGGGATCATTGTGAATGAAGATGATGGGCAGCACAAGGTTCACGCCAGAAGGATATTTGAAGCCACCAAGCTCCAATTCCTTGTTAGTTCTTCTGGTTAATAAGACTATCGGTGGGTACAATCTAAGGACCTCGTACAAAATCATGGTTACCTGCAGAAGCAAAACATAGGATCAAAGTCATTATTCCATATGTACAATACCAAAGAAAAGAGTTCATTATCCTGTTCTTCCTCATAAAAGTTCCTGTTTGACAATGACTACGGATTTTCTCACACATATAGACAATCATCTTACTGGAGCGCCCTACAACTGCAATTTCCAAAACAAATGCAAGAAGCAAATAGTAAGATTCCCTCAACATCAAATTTTAACTCATCTATGGTGTGATTCTACAGTATATTCACTGGCTCAGACGTGATCTGAAGACATCATTTTTAAGGTGTTTAGATTTAAGCCCCACAATTTTAGAAGTAAACCGGCAGTTTTTCTACTAGAATGACATGCGGGCTACAACCAGAGTAATGAAAAAATAAAAGGGACATTTTGTAACCAGTACGAAGAATTAAGCATCACAAAACATAACTATTTTCAAATGACCTTTTAAATATTTTGTTAGTCTATGTTTTGTAGAGTAATGAAACATTAATAGGAACATTTTGAAATTTCCCATTGGTTTATTATTACTACTACTATTTTCTAGTGGATATGTCTCAATAATAATAAATTGTGATGATGAATTTGAAGTTGCCCATGCTAATAGTGTCTTTAATATAACTGCATTTCTGCATTTTTTGCAAAAATAAATGATATATAAATAAAAACAAAGAGAGTACAAGCACTACCGGAAAACGGATATTTGCCGAGTGCCCGGTTCTTTGCCGAGTGCAATATGTCGGGCACTCGGCAAACAGGATATATACCGTGTGTATGAGCCAAGGCACTCGGCAAAGATAAGACACTCGGCATATGAGTCGTTTGCCGAGTGTCACGGTCTAGACACTTTGCCGTCACTTGTTTGCCGGGTGGCTCTTTGCCGTGGGCTACCCTCGGCATATATGTTTGCCAAGTGTATTGGGCCCTTTGCCG
The DNA here is from genome assembly GCA_004135705.1 of Alloteropsis semialata. Lineage (NCBI taxonomy): Eukaryota > Viridiplantae > Streptophyta > Magnoliopsida > Poales > Poaceae > Alloteropsis > Alloteropsis semialata. Next base: position 14,976 of record QPGU01000646.1, on the reverse strand, counting down.
AGTGTTCCAGACACTCGGCAAAGGAGAGGTTTCCCGTAGTGAAGAGTACATTGATGTCATACTTACAATCTTTAGGCGGTTTAAGGCATCAAAATCTGGTCTCGCTCTTCCAAAGTGGTTCAAGACTTCTTCTCTTGCCTGCTCTTGCCATTCTGGGTGCATGCTTAGTACAACGAGAGTCCAAGTAAGCAGGACTGATGTTGTCTCCATACCGGCAATGTAAAATAGCTTGCATTCCTCGATCACTTCTTCTGTTGTCAATCCTAGCTTTGCATTCCCATTTGATTGTGTTATGTTTGATTCTAGTAATAAGCCCAGCAAGTCATCATTACTTGTTTCACCATTTTTCATAGCCTTCTCTCTTTTCCCAATTATTTCACGCAGAATTTTATAGATCTCTCTATTTATTTCTCTTATCCTTCTGTTATTTTTGGTGGGCAAGAACCTGCATATGTTCAACAGTGTTATAACAGAAAAAATTCTTAACATAGAACTTTTTCCTCACCATTATCCTCCTACTAAGCATGAACAATGGATTTGGGAATAATGAAAAATGTAGGTGTTGTTCAGATATTCTTCAACTAATAAAGGTATTCTTTATATGTTGCTTTGCTAGAAATGGTATAGGTCAGTCCCTTAAACATGTAGGACAGTAGGAGTGAAGCCCGTGAATAAAGTTTCGCTGATGTCTATAAGGAAAAAAGGACCAACCAGTAGCCTGGGATAAATACTGATCGCAAAGATTGCACTAAGCGTTCAGTTAGCTCTCCTTGAAGCTGGAAAATTCTCCTGCCCTCCTGATAGCTACTACCAAATGCAGTTCTTGAGATAACATCTCCAGTGAGATTCAGGAACTCAGGCCAGACGTCTATCTCAGAAGATCCCTCGGAAGACATTGAGTTTTCCCATCTGTCAATCACATCGATGCAGCAGGTAGCAAATACAGGTAACATCCGCTATCAACCAAACAACAATGTTAGTACACTTATGGATTGCACTATCCAATACTATATGACATACTAAAATTCAACCAGAGGAAAAAACAGTAATGAGAAGGAAATTTAATGAACTACCTTTATTTTCTCATGGTGGAATGCAGGATTGAGAATTCTCCTGTGCTTTGCCCATTTCTCACCTTCATGATGAACGAGTCCATTGCCTAGTAACTTGCCAATACGGCTAAACTTTTGTTTGCCAAAGTGGCCAGACTTGTTAGAAAAAATCTCTCTCACTGATTCTGGGTCTAGAATCATCACCCTTGGGTTTGGGCCAAACCAAGTGAATGATGTTGTCCCTGCATTTGAGTTTTGAACACAATAAGTTGGACTGTAGGAGGACTTGCAAACTATGCCCAAATCATTTTGTGAGGATTTGGATGTCACAAAATATTGGTTCAAAAGGAGAAATGAACTGACTGTCCCAGAATACCTGAATCAATTCTTATGACACTTGCATTCAAACACATGATCTGATTTGATATTTGGTCTTGTTAGTTACACGCACATTATGCCACCAGTACATTCGCCCGTCTTCTTTCAGAACTTATTGCGTTCTAGAAGGACATAATTATGATATACTTTGGATGGTGACTTGATAATTTTTTGCCCCATGTATATGTGTAGCTCATGTCCTTATTGGGAGTAAAAAAAACATAAGAAGTCGCAATGGATGGGCTCTACTCCAAAGAGGATTGAGAATCACAACAAATGACTATTTTGGTGTTGGAGGCAACTATGGGAAAAGGGCACTTGCGAGCGGTCAAGAGCCCTCTCCTGTCCCATGGACCCCACCATGCAGCCCTTATCCTTGCCACCTTCCTCCCTCCGCCCGTGCCTTTCCCTCCTCTCCCCCTAATCCCCTTCGCCTCCCATGTCTCGACAAATCTGCAACTCCCCACTGCCCCCTCTCGGCTTCGGCATCGCCATCGTCGCCGGATCTGCCGCCCCCACCGCTAGGCACTATGGCCATGACTCTCCCACCACTGACTTGGCCCAACCGGCCACCTCCACCACCGTGGTGGGCAGCGCTACCCTAAGCCATACCCCATCACCAATGCTGGTCTGGAAGCCACCCTAAGCCATCCCGCTAAGGTTGCTTGCCATGGATGCTTCCCCCTCTTCGAAATTTCCAAACCTAAACCCTAACTCTAACCCCACTAGCCACTGCTGCTGCTTGTACCCAACGGCGAACCCGCCATCGGTCGCTACGCCCACAACCCACCACAGGAGTAGGGTATCACCGGGTAGAGGAGAAGGAGGAGGGGCTCACATACCCAAAGAAATTTTGTCGAGAAATATACTACATATAACATGTTGTGTGAAAGTTTCAATTTTTTGACATGATTTGCTATTTTATAGACTAATGAATTTTCTTAGATAAAAAAGAAAATGATTTGTGCTGGTGGGCGCTAATGTCGCCCGCCAGCAGAAATAGGGTGCATTTGTGCTGGGGGTCGCTTATTTGGCCCACCAGCACAAATCGATCAGTGCCGGTGGTCAGTAAGCTATAGTAGCCACCACATTTTTTTTTTGCTGGCGATGGCCAACACGAACCACCAGCATAGTAAATATAAAGGCGTCACCAAAAATCATTTCTGGTGATTTATCCAATCATCCTAACCACCAGCATAGTAAATATAAAGGTGTCACCAAAAATCATTTCTGCACTAGTGATTTATCCAATCATCCTACTCCTACTATCCTGATATGCGCCTATGCCCTTTGGATCTTTGATTCGTTGACCAACGATGATCAGTATTATTCCTTCATTATAGCAAACCTTTGATAATCAATTGATTAGGTTATGCTAAATATTAACAGTTTCTGAGTCTTACATGATAATTGGTTAGATTTTCTTAACTCAATCCAGTCATAGCGTTAGGTTAGTTTCAATTGCTAATGTTTTTCCTCTAATTTTTAGCATCACCATGTATTTTAATTTTTACTCCCTCCTTCCCAAAAAGGAAGGCATCATATGAATTTTATGACATATTAATAAGAATATAAAATGACCATGCTTACCTTGTTTATTAGCTATATTTAGCGCTAGTTGACTGCTGCATATCTGCATGCACACATGCACATACCAAATGTGGTAGAATGCCTTGTTTTTTGGGACAAATTTTGAATCAACAGATGCCTTGTTTTTTTGGGACGGAGAGAGTATGTAATTTCAGACGAAATCATATTGTTCTTTGTCTCTTGAAATCAGATTGTTCTTGGTCTCATTGTATCGAAAAAAACCATTGAGAATAAATTTGACATAACTTTATTTAATCCTATAATAATAATATATATTATTTTCCTAAAAAATATTAATTATTATTTATATTCAGGTCCTCTGATTTCTGTTTCGCCCCGGGGCACCAAAATGTTAGGACCGGCTCTACTTGTTACTTATTTTTTTCTTTTTTTCGGACTTGTTTAGTTCCGTGGATTATCTTCCCTTCCAAATCGGGAGGCTCTCGATCGATTTAGCATACATGTTTGGTTTTATAACATTGGACGGTTGAAACAAAAATAATGTTTTAGAGGGAATGATGACGTGAGCTGGGCACGTAAAAATTACCGTGCTCCTTTACGGCCTTGTGGAGCATGGGCAGCACGCGGGGGATGATGTCGTGGCATCCAAGCGGGAGCGGCTTCGCCCGCGCCTCGCGGTCGAGCCGGCCGCTCTCCGTCAAATCGCCGATGAAGAGGCGGTACCTGGTGCCCTTGAGGCCATTGGTACGGAGGGCCCGGTCGAGCCGCCGCGGCGCCCACCACGCCCACTCCAGCGTCCAGGCCACCAGCCACAGCAGCGCCACGGCCGCCGCCGCGCCAGCCAGCGCCCACGGCGGCGCCTCCCATAGGAGCAGCATAGCTCGAGTGGCCACTGGCTTCTTGGCGCACTTGGCGTCGGTGAATGATGAACAAGCACCACAAAGCAAGACTGCGAGAGGCAGGTCAGGGGACGATGGCCGACTAGTCTCGATGATCTCGGAGGTGGGGTGGGGGGAGGGCGGGGGTGGAGAGACTAATTTAAATCCACGGACGGAAGACGGATGCGCATGCGCAGCTTGATGGGCCACCATTCTCATTGATTTCTACTATCTAGCTGCCATTGATTAAACGGCATTGAATAATCACCTTCATAAACTCGTGCTACATTTTATAATCCTTCTTACAACTGTTGTTTGACAACCAACGTTATTTAAGTTCTCTTTTTCAGCCAGTGTCATAAAAAGAGATAAAGTATCACTATGAAGACGCCCCCAAATAGCGATAAAGTATAAAAAGAGATAAAATATTTTTATAAAGAGATAAAGTATCACTATAACGTTCTCTCTTTTTAGGGTTTAGAGTATGAATTGCTGAATATGTTTTGCATACTCTTTGGTAATAATATAATTGTCCCAAAGTTAATGCTAGGGGATCATACCGTATCTTATGGAGATCCCACAAACAGAGTCATCAAATCACCCTTAATACTATAAGGACCCAACTACATCGAGGGGGGAGGGGGGAGGGGGTCTCCGGATAAGCATCCGTCGAGACCCCCCGACCCCCGTCGCCCCGTTACCTTCTCAGCGAAGAAAAAAAATCTCGCCGAGCCCCGTGCCCCGCGCCCCCTGCCATCGATCTCGTCGCCCCCACCTCGCCGGCGTCACCTCCGACGCTGGCGAGGGCCGCCCTCACCGAGCCCCCCTCCCCCTTCCCCTCCCCCTCGTTCCTCTCCTCTCCGTTGCTGGCGAACGACTCCTCTCCGGCTTCTTCTTCCTCTCTGGTGAGTGCCCCCGCCACCGCCCTCCTGCTCCGTCTCCGGTGGCGAGCCGCCGGATCCGCCTTCGCCGGCCACCACCAGCTAACCTAGCTTCACCGGGATGGTACCGTGACGCCCCCGCCCACCGGTTGTCCTCCACCGCCGGCCGGCGGTGTTATCGCCGCCGCACCTCGCCGGCCGCCACCACCGCCGGGCCGGCCGGCCCCCCGAAGCTCCCTCTAGGTCCGCCGGACATAGAAGCCCCCTCCCCCCCACCCCAACCAACCCTGAAACCCCCAAACCTAAACCCTAACCCTAACCTCGCCACCTCCACCGCCGGCCGCTCCGCCCACAACCCGCCCGTGGTCAGAGGTCATCTTCTTCTTGTACTTCTGTTACTTTCTTCTTCTTCTTTTTTTTATGTTACTTTCTCTCTTTTGTCCATAGAAGTAACTGAGGGGGTCTCCACTTAAGCTTAAATAGAGAGGGCTCTCTGTTTAGTTTTTAGGATAATATAATATAGAAGATTTGATAAAAATCTAGAAGGAAACCATCGGGGCCATTAGTTAAATTATGTTTCATTTGGAAAATTTTCTCTTTGGTGAAACGTTGGGCTGCCATTTCATTCTCCACTGACAAACTGGAGGGATATCATCTCGATGCGTCTCATCCATTGGCACCAACAATTATTTCCCCTCTTATCATGTAGCACGTGTAATGTTCTGAAAAGATTATGTACTAGCGGGTACTTGTGTACCTGTACTTGTCAGGATATCATTAGAGCAAGAATTTTAATCTGAGTGCAAGTAAAACAAAGAAAAAGAGTTACCCGCTAGTCTTCCTACTATTTCAAAATATACTTGCGATGATTTTCAAAACTACAATGCAGGGAAATTGTTGTTCACTTGGTTCGGCCCGTGTCCAGGGTGATATTCCAGACCCAGAGTTAGTCAAAGAGGTTTTCTAACAAGTTTGGCTTCTTTGGTAAACCAAATACTAGCCGTATTGGCAAGTTTCTAGCCAATGGGGTTGTAAATCATGACGTCCAGAAATGGGCAAAGCACAGGAGAACTCTCCATCCTGCATTCCACCATGAGAAAATAAAGGTAATTTTTTGCACATTTTCTATAATGGCTTTCCATTTCTCATTTCAAATTGCAGCATCGTGTAACACCTTCTCTAAGTCGATTAGTTTTGTCTATATATCTTATTTACAACGGATGCTACTAGTATTTTCTGCTTGTTGCAATATGAAACCATTACTAGATGGGAGAATTCAATGCCTTCCGAGTTCTGAGGGATCTTCTTAGATAGATGTCTGGCCATAGTTTTAAATCTCACTGGAGATGTTATCTCAAGAATCGCGTTTGGTAGCTGCTATCGGGAGGGGATGAAAATTTCTCAGTTGCAAGGAGAGCTAGTTGAACGCCTTGTACAGCCTTTCTAAACAATATTATCCCAGGATATTGGTTAGTTCTTGTTTTTCTCTAAACAGCAACAAAGTTTTATCCATTTGAAGTTGCACATCTGAGCACGAAAAATGCCTGCATGTTTCTATATACAAAGATTTTAGTCATATCTATTATGTTTTTATCACTATAATATTTCTAGTAAAGGACAAGGTACATAATAATGTTTTGCTATACAACAATATTTTAAGAAATTTTAATGTTCTTCCACCACTACGTCGCTCAAGTACCTTAGGAAAGATCAGACTAAAAATCTGTTAACAGAATGCTCCTTCATTTCCATATTAAAATTTTGCAGTAGAAATCCATAATTTGTCCCATAATAACACTTTTGAATAACCAGGCTATTTGTGCTAGATCAACACATAAACAACTGAAGATGGATTTAGTTGAGCATATATGGCAGTGTTATGGGCACAATGAAAACTAGGCATAAATTATTTATCTCATATTTGTAGGCATTTTCTAAAATTATATCATGTACTCGAAGTCCCCTATTGTTATATTTATGTTTCTCTCATGCAATTATTTGAGAATATCATCAAAATGGATACAAAGATCATGTGTGTACTTGATCAACATTGATTTATGTGCTTGTACATGGATTAAGTAGTTTGGAGACAACTAAACAGATAAGCCATTTGTATAAGCTGTTTTTTTAGCTGTCTGCGTGTGACATGGCACAGTACCAAACAACAACCGTCTAAACCTTTATACGTGCCCTTAGGCTAATCCCAATGGAAAGTTTTACTTTCATATATGTTTCCAAGAGTGTCATTTTCAACAAATAACAATAAATTGATGAAACATCTTCTATAATGCATAGTTTCAATTTTAGTGTTTCACATGCATTTAATTCTAAAACACACTGTGACTTGAAAACAGTATACATAGGATTTCATCTAGATGAAACATATTCCATCTCTCTTTTTAAAAAGTTTGCCATGTCAAAAAAAAATGGTTACGTGGCACTATATCAAATGAAAATAAAACTCCAATCCCATTGGAAGTAGTCTTAGATTATGCAGCCAATAAATATTGGGTAGGTGTATCATCAGGGCCGGCCCTGGGCCAGTGCAATCGGTGCCACCGCACTGGGCCTCCAAAGTCAAGGGGCCTCCAAAATTCTATACTTAACAGGCCTGTTAAAGTCTCTAAGATAAGAAGATTAATCGATGGCCTTTTATCTCTGGCCGGCTGCCCACCTCGTCGAATTCTTCGCGAAAGTTTAGATGCCGCGTCGCCGCCGCACGCCCGCACTTCCGGATTTCCGGCACAGGCGCATCGATCGACGCATCTCGGACCTCTTGGCGTGGTCACGCATGCAGTGGCGCAGCGCAGATCGCCACTCGCCAGACGCCGGTCGCCGACTCGCCGGCGCCAACGAGCTCGCCTCCAAGTCCGAGGACGCCATTCTGCTTCCTGTTGCCGGGCCAGCCGTATCACATTCAAAATTTTTCTGAATCAAGGTTCGAACTTCAATTGCTTGTCTATTTTTTCTAGTTAGATATATGCAAACTAATTTCAATTTTTGTATCATTGATATTTTTATTTTTAGTTTGTAGGCAGGACTCGGATCAAATGTCTTCCAATAGAAAGTTTGCACCAGGCAGTGAGAAAAGAAAAAAAAAGAAACGTCAAGATGAGTTGACTGAATTACAGAGGTGCTATGGACAAATTTGTTTAAAAAAAAAGACACCAGACCCTTCAAGGAACACTGAGGAGTTGGCGATAGTTACCGTGGAGTAGCAGGATGAGGGGATTTCACAAGAAAATATGAACATCGGCGACGATGATAATAATGTAAGTGGTCGTGAGAATTCTCCAGTCATAGATCGTGAAGAACCAGTTTTCTCTAGTGATATTTATGACCCTAGAAATTGGGAAAATCTTGATATCAAAACAAGGTTATGACAATGGATCCAACATGAAAGGAAAACATCAGGGGTGCAAAGAAGGTTGCTTGACATCAGTCGAAGAGCTTTGTATATGCAATGTGCTTGCCATAGTCTTATTCTCACTCTTTGTGATATGGCGAATTCTAGTCGTAAAGCTGAAACGTTTTTTGGGATTGTGCAACAAATATATGTGTTATTTTCAGGTTCCACTAAAAGATGGAAAGTGTTGCTTGACCATGTTCCAGATTTAACTGTGAAGTCAGTGTGCAATGCTCGTTGGGAGAGTCGGATCAAAAGTGTTAGAGCAATCAGATATCAACCTCCACAGTTAAGGTCAGCTTTGTCTCACTTACAAAAAGCCAGAGATTCTGAGCCCCGTACAAAGAGTGATGTCAAAAAATTGTTTGAACTGCTTGGTAATTTTGACTTTATTCTTGGCATGGTTATTTGGCATGACATCTTATTTGCTATTGATACTGTGAGCAAGAAGCTGCAATCAGCATCAATGTGTATTGACTCCGCCTTGCAGCAAATTGAAGGTATAATGCAATACTTCAATAACTACAAAAATGAAAGGTTCGAATCTAGTTTGAAAATTGCAAAAAATCTTGCAACTGAAATGGGTGTAGAGCCATCATTTCCGTTGAAACGCAAAGGTACTAGAAAGAAATATTTTGATGAATTCGATTGCAGTGATGAAGCAATATTGCAAGATGAGAAGGATTTTGAAGTTAATTACTTTTTGGTCATGGTTGATATGGCAACAACCTTATTGAATACAAGATTTGAAGAACTTCAAGTGTTTAAAAAATATTTGGATTTTTACTGAGCTCAAGAAACTGGACATCATTGGATGATATGGAACTAACAGATTGTTGTACTAATTTTACCAAAATTTTCTCTTCAGATGATTCGTGTGATGTGGACTTAAATGATTTAATATCTGAATTAAAGGTTTTGTAGCTGACATTGCCGGATAAACAAATGTCTGCTATGGAGATTTTTGAGTTTGTTAAATAAATGGACAGCTGTCCCAATGTGTCTATTGCTTATCGAATCTTGTTTACTATGCCGATGACTGTCGCATCAGCTGAAAGAAGCTTGTCAAAGTTGAAGTTATTGAGAAATTATTTGAGGTCAACGATGTCTCAGGAAAGGCTAAATGGTTTGGCTACATTGTGCATTGAAAAGGGGCTGCTGGATGAGATTGATATTGACACTGTTATCACTGATTTTGCATCTAGAACTGTTAGAAGAAATTGTTTTAAATGATCTAGAGACATTTCTCTTTTGTATTTTAAATTTATTAATGTGAGATTCATTAATGAAAATGAGTTCTTTAATATTATCATATATTTTTATGGTGAATGGGGGCCTCTATTTTTAATTCCACACTGGGCCACCAAAAAGTCAGGACCGGCCCTGTGTATCATCAACCTACTCAAGATAGCAACATGGAGATCTCAGGTGGAACATTAAGGGCGTCTCCATCAAACATGGCAAATCGCCAGCTAACACGGACATTGGAGGGAATAAAGAAGAACTAGTAAGGTTGGCGCACCATGGACGCCTCTATCAAAGACATTGATTTTAAATTATGATAAGATATGGATTTATTATCTCATTAATCTAAAAATATGCTAAAACGGAGTACATTTTATACTATTCATGAATGTAATTACAAATAACATGAAAAAAATCACCATTAATATTTATTTATAATTATATTGTGGGACCCACAAAAATAGTACAAGGCCCATATTGATATTTTTCTACCGTGAGTCCCACATAACTAGTGCATGGGCCCATATGGGTCCCGCTCTTGATACCGTACATGAGTCCCACAAAAATAGTACCGTGGGCCCACACAAACAGTGCTGCAGGCTCCACCTGAATGCGTGTGGGTCCTAGACAAGTCCAGAATGCATATGGAGGCTCCAAATCTTGGAGCTTTAGTAGAGCTTATAGATAAAAGGCAAGGGGCACTATACCCAATATATGTGGGTGCACTAGGTCAGAGAGACTAGATTTCTAGGGAGACGTGTGAGCTAAGCGACGAGCGACTCGTTAGCACGATGCGTTTTATGTTTCTCTGTCCTCCACGTCGGACAAATGTTGATGTCAGCTAGCTACGTCGACCGTCTTTGGAGACGCCCTAATTATACTAAGCAGCTGACTAGTCAGCTGCTAAGTATGGTGTTACGTATGTACTGTATATGCAAAAGCAGTGCCGTTAAAAAAATGGCGAGGCCGCGAGGGCTAGAGAGCTAATAGGATGAAGCGGGCATTGTCAAATGCTACGTATGTTGAAGCTGAACATTACAAAATTTTGCATACCTTCTAAGTTTTACGGCCATGGTGCTCAATCCCAATATCCCATCATTGTCCGTGCATCTTCGAGCAGACGCACGGCCGAGCCATCTGGGAGATGAGATGACCAAAAATGATGCAGCATTTGATGCACTCGTCAACGAGGGGTTGGCCTCCGACAGCCAATTCATCATGGACATCGCCATCAAGCAGGGCGCAGAAGTCAGCTCACTCATCGTCGTCGGCGGGGGGATCGGTGCAGCGGCCCTAGCCATCTCAAAGGCGTTTCCGCATGTGAAATGTAGCGTGCTGGATCTTGGTCCCGTCATTGCAAAGGCTCCAGCTGACTAAGCTACTAAAGCACTATCAACTCCACTGATTAAAACCATGCACTGCACAAGCAGTGAAGCAGGAACATATTTTATATCTTTTCATCATTATTCAAAGATACACTTGTATCCATATTTAGGCCATGTTTGGATCCACGAGCTAAATTTTGGCTGCTAAACTCAGCTAAATTTTAGCTGCATGTCAAAAAGTGCACACCTCTAGCTGGTTGAGAACCCAGCTAAACGAGTTCAAAGACCAAAATACTCCGACATATTCATGAAAATTGCCTGTTGCCACCGCACACTACAAGAAACTATTTAATCTGTGACGAAATCCTAACGAATTATCGTGATGTTTTCAGGCATCGTCACAGATCTGCACTATGGGCACAAAGCCCATAAAACTGTGACGTTTTATCGATTTCGTCATGATCTGGCCCAAAAACTGCGACGGTTTAATAATTTCGTCATGATCCGGCCCAAAAACTGTGACGTTTTAACAATTTCGTCATGATCCGGTCTAAAACCTGTGACGTTTTAGCAATTTCGTCACGATGTATAAAAACAATATTTAAAACTGAAAATATTGAAAAATTAAAAAAATTCTTATTTAGAACTGAAAATATGAGAAAAAAATTAAAATTTCTCACGATTTTTAAAAACAATATATATAACTGAAAGTATGGGCAAAACTAAAAAAATAAAAAAAGGCAAAAAAAGATGCATTTCTCGGATTCGAAGATGAGAGCTCTGGCTTTAAAAAAGCCGAACTTACCACTACGCCACAACTGCAACCATGTTTAAACTTACCATTTCAGCCTTTTAACCCGACCTCCGCCCACGAGCAGGCCGCTTCGCTGGGCTGGGCCGCGCGCGCCGCGTCGCCCGCCCGCGAGCAGGCGTAAATGTGCAAAAAAAAATGTGGTCGAAAGGGATCGAACCCGCGACCTCTGGTACGAGAAGAACCTGACTTACCACTGAACCGATCGACCGGTTGTGACTATTACAGAAATATTAGTCTAGATATACTATTATGTCCCGACCACATCACATCCCAATGGTGTCTTCCAGCCGCGCGTCCGAGTCCGACATCTCAATCCGCATCTCCTCCCTGCTGCGCCGCTACGCCGCCCCCGACGGTGCCTCTGCTGCGACGCCCCCGACGGCTACTGGGCACGCGTCGTCGCGGCGGGGAGCAAGGCCGGCGACTGGGCACGCGTCGTCGCGGCGGGGAGCAAGGCCGGCGACTGGGCAGTGTCGTCCGGCGGCCGGCGGAGCACAGCCTCAGGATTGGATTCGCCGGCCGTCCTTGCTGCGCCGGCGTCGACGGCGCCCCCATCCCACATTCACGCGTCGTCGCGGCGGGGAGCAAGGCCGGCGACTGGGCAGTGTCGTACGGCGGCCGGCGGAGCACAGCCTCAGGATTGGATTCGCCGGCCGTCCTTGCTGCGCCGGCGTCGACGGCGCCCCCATCCCACATTGGATTCGCCCAGCACGTCACCGGATCCGGGCCTCCATTGCCGCGTCATCCCACACGGCCGGCGCCCGCCATTGCCGGCATCCATCCCGCCATTGCCGACGCCTGCCATTGCACGGCCATGCTCAGGTACCCAGGAACAATTAACGTTGTCTTTGCCGCTGTGTCCTTATGCTCCTGAATTTCAATTGTACAATGTTTTTTATCTGAGGTTGTTTGTCCTGAATTTCATTGGTAGAGGAAATTAAAACTGAAATTGGCTACATAATGCGCATCTAACCAGTGTGTAGCTTGCCTTCTTGTTAGTCTGGACTCATGTTTTGTGCTCTGTTGAAGCATCTCATGTCTTCATTTTATCTCGATATAGTTGTTCAGTAGTGCACGTTCTATGTAATCAGTAGAGCACTTGCTATGTTTTCTATACTGAATTACAAGTGTTTGGTGAACGTGTTCTTATGGCTGACCATAATGATTTCCCTTTTGCAGTGAATCGACCACGGCCAGCACTCTGGTTGGTTGCCTAAGTGCTCACTTCAGATAGGGTGGTCTTTAGACTTTTTGAGTTTGGGCTTGTTCTGCTATACTTGAATAGATGGATCGATCTTGGGTGCATAGCAAATTGTTTTCCCCTGAGCACATTGATGGTGTGAAAGGATTTATGAGCTTCATCCATGAAACATTCGGTGAAAATGTTGACATTCTATGCCCATGTGGTAGATGCCTTAATCAGAAGTATGTATGTCAGTCTTTGGTGAAGAAACACATATTGATGAATGGAATGGATAGTACTTATACTCGATGGATTTATCATGGAGAGAAATTGGATGTAGAGGTTATTGATGGTCCTGTTGATGTGCATGATACAGATATGACAGAGGATGACAACTATGGTGTAGATCCTTTTGAAGCAGTTTTAGCAGACCTAAACACCGCAGAAGAACAAACAAGACATGGTGAAGAAAATCAGGAAGCTGATCCAGAACCTCATGAACAAGATTCATTTTTCAAAGTAGTCATGAGAGAGGCAAAGCGTCAACTTTATCCTGGTTGTTCAAAATTTTCAAGGTTGTCCTTTGTGGTAAAGCTGCTTCATATGAAGGCACTATATAGGATAAGCAATTCTGCTTTTTCTGCAATACTGAAGCTATTGGCTGAAGCATTTCCAGAATGCAATACACTCCCAAAATCATATAGTGAAGCAAAGAGTCTTTTGAAGGAATTAGGTCTGGGATATGAATCAATACATGTCTGCCAAAATAATTGTGCTCTTTTCAGGGATAGTGCTTTCTTGGGACAGAATTATGCACATCTTGACAACTGCCCTGTTTGTGGTCTTTCAAGATGGAAAGATCCAGAAAGGAAGAAGATACCACAGAAAGTGTTGCGGCATTTTCCATTGGCACCTAGGCTGAAAAGGATGTTTGCAACCAAAGAAGCATCAGTAGAAGCACAATGGCACAAGCTAAAGCGGCAGCCTAGTGAGAAGGAAATGAGCCACCCAGCTGACGGCGAGGCATGGCAACATTTCGATCGAGTATATCCAGATTTTGCGAAAGATGCAAGAAACATTAGACTTGGACTTGCTACTGATGGGTTCAATCCTTTTTCTGAACAGAACTCAAAATACAGCATGTGGCCTGTACTTGTGGTGCCATACAACCTTCCACCCTGGTTGTGCGTGCAGGAGTCAAACTTCATGATGGCTTTGCTTATTCCAGGACCTAAACCACCTGGGACGGACTTTGATATATTTTTGGAGCCTCTTATAGAAGATTTACTTGATCTTTGGAAGGGTGTGCCTGCTTTTGATGCTAATACTTCCAAAACATTTACCCTTCGTGCTGCAGTTCTGTGGTGCATCCATGACTACCCAGCTTTGAGTACTCTTTCAGGGTGTACTACAAAAGGCTATTTTGCATGTACTCATTGTGACAAGCATCCTCTTTCATACAGCCTATGGAGCAAAATTGGGTATATTGGGCACTATCGATTCCTTCCAAAAGGCCACCGTTTGCGGAGGAACAATGAGTTTGTTGGACTTCATGAAAGCAATGAGCAACCAACTCAATTCACTATAGAGGAGCTGTTGGCTGAACTAGATAAAGTTAAACATGTTAGACCTGGGAAGCAACAACAATGTGGGAAGAGGAAGCGTTCTGACACGGAAGGGGGAAGCGAGAAGAATGTGCGGCGAATTTGGAGCCGGATGGTTAGTTTATGGAAGTTACCATATTGGAAAGATTTGAAGCTGAGACATAATCTTGATGTCATGCATATTGAGAAAAACGTACTTGAGGCCCTCATTAGGACAGTTATGAACATAGCTGGGAAGACAAAGGATACAGCTAAAGCTAGGCTTGATCTTAAAGACTTGGGAATTAAACCGGAGCTGCAATTTACAGAGGATGGTGAGATGCCTGTTGCTCGATATGCCTTGTCTAAAGGACAAAAGGAGGCCTTTTGTAAATTTTTAGAAGAGGTGAAGTTTCCAGATGGCTTTGCTTCCAACATCTCAAGATGTATCAGTGCTGATGGAACCAAGGTGCAAGGGCTAAAATCACATGATTGTCACATTCTTTTGCAAAGAATCTTTCCAGCTGCCATGAGAGGATTTTTGGACAAGGACATTTATGAAGCAATAGCAGAGTTAGGGAGGTTTTTCAGGGAACTATGCAGCAGAACACTTAACAAGGATGTATTGGTTGAAATGAAGAAAGAAATCCCTATAATTTTGGTGAAGCTTGAGAAAATTT
>QPGU01000540.1:14139-31710 GCA_004135705.1 Alloteropsis semialata | reverse complement strand
TATACTTGGTTTATTTTAATTAAATAAAAGCACATGTAAAAGGATATTCCAAAGAAATACCCAAGTTGATTTATTCAAATTATTTCCAAATTTAAAAGCGAAGTAAAATCTAGTCATATTTTATTTATAGATATTTCAATAGGAATTAAGCCATTTAACAATTAACTTGAAATAAAAGACATGTGATGCATCTAGTCGAATTATTTCATGTGACGTGTTAAACTAAACAAATTATTATTGAAAACACATTTATTTAGTATTAGTCAAATTAACAAGAATTTATGAAACACCGAGGTATAAATCTAAACAAGTTTTATTAGAAAACTAGTGGAATGTTCATTAATCAATTTAATATTTTATTTAACTTTAGAAACACGAACTAGATGAAACAACAAGACTAAACGATAGCTTACGCTAAACGGAGACTAACAAAACAAGAACGACATAAAACGGAGCTAAAACACGGATTCTATGGCTAAAACAAGGTAAAGGGCTAAACTACGATAAACCGAGGACCTATACGAGATTAACCGTAGATCTCAGGGGTTAGCAGAGAAGAATCTCTAGACTCAGTGAATAGTCACTGCGAAAAGACGAATCTTCGGGGTTAGATCTGCAAAAGGGTGAGGATAGGACGGCGGGTTGCAATATATGAAAGATCAGGGTTTAAATCATAAAAGGAAAGGGTATGGTTGTGAATATTTTTCAAAGGCAGTGGACTGCGGGTTAATTTCATGAAAGCTTAGGGGCTCTTAAGAAAAAGTGCCAGGGCGCCCGGTCAGACTGGGTTGACCGGTATCCTGGGGCTGATCTCAGCCGTTGATTCGCGATCGGATGGCGCGGATCGTCCGCGACGATAGCTCGCCGGCGTTGGGGCTACTGGGTGCTACGGTTCACGGGGAGATGAATAAATGGCACGGGGAGCATCAGCGGGTCATGGGGAGCTCACCAGAGGTCTTACGAGCGTGAGAGGAGGGTCGGAGGGTGGTCGCCGACGATGAAGAGCGGCGGCGATCACGGTAGGACGGTGAAGATGGGGTTCCGACGTCGGTTTCGCCCTCCAGACGCCGGGGTTGTGCTCCAGACGATCCTGCGAACGAGCGAGCGAGACAGAGAGGGTCAAGGGAGGCCCGGACAGGAAGGAATTGAACGGCGGCGGTGGTGAATCACCTCGGCGGCGGTGAGCTCCAAAGGCGACGGTCGAGCACAGAATTGCAGGGAACTTGGGTGGGTGAGTTGTGTACGCGTGCGAGGGAAAGGTCCCAGGGTTCTTATAGCCGAGCAGAGGGGGAGCAGAGGGGGCTCGAGCGAGAGAGGGATCGGGAGGGAGGCGGCAGTCATGGCCATGAAGGCCCGAGAGCCGTCGCAAAGGAAGTAAAGGGGGGGACGGGCGTCCGGGGCGGTTTGACGGGGATTGAAGAGGGAGGGCGGTGATCGCGGGCGTGATGAGAACGTGGGCGGGGATCGCGGCACGGGCGTCGGCGGCGATCACGGCGCGCGCGGCTCGGTCGTCCGCGGGCGTCGGGAGGAAGAGGATGACGCCGACCAGTGGGGCCGAGCAGTCAGCGAGAGAGGGAGAGAAGAGCGTGCGGGAGAGAGGGAGAGGCTGAGCGGGCCGGCTGATGGGCTGAGAGTTGGGCCAATTGTTGGGCCGGCGGGGGAGAAAGGAGAAAAAGAAAAGGAAAGAGGTTTCTGGGCCGGGCCAAAAGAGAGAGGAAGAATGGAGGGAAAAAGGAATTGATTTGATCTTTGTTTGAATAGGATTTGGAGAATTTGGTAAGAATTTGTGTCGAGTTTGAATTTGGAGAGTGAGATTTGAGATTTGATTTGGGAAAGAATTGAGATTTGGATTTGGAGTTTGATTTGGGGAATTTGATTCGGAATTGAATTGAAATTTGAATAGAAATTTGATTTAGAATTTCGAATGGGACTTTGAATAGCAATTGGATTAGGGATTATGGAATTCTGGAATTGTGGGTGTTACAAAAGTCTATGCCGCACATACCTGTATATCATTCGCTTCTTCCATGTTGATGTACGTGATCGCAGCAACGAACTGCCCATGACTATTAGTGTAAAATTTAGGGCACAAGCCGTTCTCGATTGTGGCGACAGGGTCCAAAGAACGACAATCCCAAACCTGCAATTTTTACGAGGGCAAGATGTCCTAAAAAAGTGTGTTGTTTCACTAAGACATGACTGCAAGTATGTTTGAGCATTGTGAGTGTCATTATATACAGGGTTTACTTACACATTTGCAGCTATTGTTTATTTGATGGTGTCTATATCGAATTAATGAAGATGAATTTAGAGGTGGGGGCATATTTTGTACATTGGAAGAGAGAGTTTATTAGGTGGTAGTCTATATATGAAAATACATCACTACGGGAAATCCGGCCTTTGCCGAGTGTCAAGCTCTTTGCCGAGTGCAATTTTTTGGGCACTCGGCAAAGATTTCTTTGCCGAGTGCATTTCAAAAAACACTCGGCAAAGATAAAACACTCGGCAAAGTAATCTTTGCCGAGTGTTTTTTGAAATACACTCGGCAAAGAAAATCTTTGCCGAGTGTCAAAAAAAATACACTCGGCAAAGATTTCTTTGCCGAGTGTATTTTTTTGCTCTCGGCAAAGAAAATGTTTGCCGAGTGCTTTTTTTTTACACTCGGCAAAGTCATAATTAAAACCACATTTTGAAGTAGTAAATCAATTCAAATCAAAAAGTTTTGAACTACAAAGTTGTATAACTTCTCAAGATGTAGAACTTTTAGTTTGGTCATTTCTTCATTCGACAAATTCATATGAATATTGTTCACAAAATCTATATCTCTCGTAGAGTTTCCTGAAACTATAAGAGAGATCTATAAGATTTGTGAACAATGTTACTCTCACTACATTGGATGAAGAGATGACATATATCAAAGTTGTAGATCTTCAGAAGTTATATAGTTTAAAACTTTTAATTTAAATTTGTTTTGCTAATGAAAAGTACGTTTGTAGTTCTCAAAATTTGAAATTTGAGTTTTTTCAAACAACCTTGGATGAAGAAACAGTCAAAATAAGAGTTGTAGATCACAATAAGTTATGAAACTTTGTAGTTGACAACTTTTTCATTTGAAATCATCTAGTCAACAAAAACTAAGTTTGAATGTTCTCAAATTTGAAATTCAAATTTTATAAACGACCTCGGATGGATAAACTACCAAAATAAGACTTGTAGATTTCAAAAAGTTATAAAACTTTGTAGTTGACAACTTTTTAATTTGAAATCGTTTAGGGCCTCAAACAAGTAATTTACACTCGGTTTAGTATAATATGGTAGGAATCAGAGGTATCTAGTCGCAGGTGAGAGTGTGGTGCAGTGGTAGAGGAGGTCACGCGCAAGAGAGAGGTCGCGGGTTCGAATCCCGCCCACCGTGTAGCGCGCGAATTTTCCGCGAAAAATGTCGCGCCTTGCCGCATTGAAATAAATTTTTTTTCTATTATTTTCGGTTTTTTGGTACGCAGGAAAAGGGCCTTTGCCGAGTGCATTTTAGCACTCGGCAAAGTCTTTGCCGAGTGTTCGAGAAAAAGCCCACGGCAAAGGCCTCTTTGCCGGCCGAGCTTTGCCGTGTGGCCTTTGCCGTGGGCGGCCCACGGCAAAGCCTTTGCCGTGGGTCATATTGCCTTTGCCGTGTGCCCTTGGCACACGGCAAAGAGGGCGATTCCGGTAGTGCATGATTTTATTGGCACTACCACATAGCTTGTACGAGGATTATTCGAGAACTATATTTGAGTAGATATAGTAGATATATTTTGTTTTGTTACCTTAACCAATTATTGATGCAATATATTTTAATATGAGGCTAGTGTCATTAATTGGATTCATACATAAAATAATTATGAATATAATTTTCTATCATATCATTGATAAATCAACAGATTAATTGTTTGTCAAAGTAGTGATCTAACAAAATGAAATAAATCTACTAAACAGAGGGAGCAACGAGTACTCCCTCCTCCTGAAATTTGAGGCATTCTGAGTTTTTCCTAAGTCAAACATTTTTAAGCCTGACAAAGTTTATAGAGAATAATGGTAGCATGTACCACATCAAATACGTAAAACATCATAATATATTTTATAACGAGTCAAAATTTATCAAGTTTGACTTACGACAAACTTAGAATGTCATGTATTTCAGTATGGAAGGATAAGGGCCAAAGTGCTGACTGACACGAGACTTCAAAAATACCTTGAACGTGTCGCTCACATGACTAGTAAAAATGATGGTATCCCATGGGCTAACGTTGAGTTGATAGACGCTTGAGCATACTCGAACGCATGTCCAGCCTTGACTCCAGTCCCAGAATTTGATCAACGTGTTAGCTGCCGTAATCAACAACTTGTTCGTTGGTTGAACAGCCAACCTGGTATGGTGGTTGCCATCGTGAGCTTCCAAGCGCTCGAGCTTGTCTTGGGTAGTGTATGTGTAGACATGAACCCGCCCAAGTCCATCAGCGGCGGCTAACCATTGTTCTCCAGCAATAAATTTGACTGACTTGATGCAGCTGGCGTCAGCATGGTGGCTTCCATTACACAAACCAGTGATTACCATGACCCTCTCCTGCCGAACAATGAAAAGACGAACTTGAACCAGCTTAATAAGTAAAAGCGCAAGTAATTTGGACCACTAACAACCATCATCACACCACAGGGTTGGGATCCCCTGTGTGGACTGGCGGATACAAACATCTGACAGTTGACATTCCCCTCGGATTCACTACCACCGTAGTATATACATACCTGTTTACGGTAGTTCCAAATGGAAACATTCCCGTAAGAATGCCCCAGCAACACCCTGCGTCGTGTTGAGAAGAAAATCCACACTGAGAATGACTTTGCGTAGAATGAAAATGCGCGTTCACGCAAAAGAGCGTGTAATAAGAATCGGACTATATATGTATATCTACTCACCATGTCTCGGTGGGGTGCACATCCATGGAAAGTGTGCGCGTGAAACCTTCCACCGCCATGTCGCAATGAACTGTGTCCTATTAACTGATGCGTACAGCGATATAAGAATGAATGTATGTATGGCAGGTATGGGCACATAGCCTGAGTTATATAGCAAGCTCACCTGCTTGGTCACTACATTATTTGAGGTCACAGCTACTTCTCGGCCCCTTGGTGGGTCACATGCGACGGCTGACAGCGTCGATCGCCCAGTACACCACAGTCCCTATCTCCTTGATTATCTTACATGAGTCCTCATAATTGATATCTTTCTTGGTGAACTCAGGCTCCAATACAAGAATACCCGTTGACCACTTCAAGGTAAACATGACAACGTTAAACAAGTGCGCTCCTAGTGGCCGTTGTTGCTGGTTCGTCATAGTCATGAAAATGGCCATGCTGGAATTTTGTCCACATTTACGAAAAAGGCTTCTTGACCATTTGTCAGATTCTTTTAATTGGGACTGCCACAGATACGGAAAGGCAAGGCCAGAATCGGAACTTGCATCTCGGTGGGCCGGAGTAATATAATCCAGACCCCAATGTTGTCATGGTTTGTGTTGTTGGTTATGGTCACTGGGCATTCGATGCACCTGTTTGCCTCCCAGGGAAAGCAGACCTCCAGTGGGTGGACATTGAACCTCTCCGTAAACTGCATGCAACAACCATATTAGATCTCCATGAACTATACTCCCTTCGTCTCATAAAGAGTGTCCTTTCGGTTTTGTCCTAAGTCAAACTGTTTAAGTTTGACCAAGTTTACAATGAATACTGTCAACATTTATAGCACCAAATAGGTATCCCATGGAAATATATTTCATAAAAAATTTAATAAAACTTGTTAGGTACAAAGAATATTAATATATTTTTATATAAACTTAGTTAAATATATGATATTTTGACTTAGGACAAAATTAAAAAGACACTCTTTCTGGGACGGAGTAGTATGTGGAACAAAAAATGCATATGCCAGGAAAGCAGGCCATGTGAGTCTGGCACGTGGGCCGAGGCTTTTGGCTCAGATGTGTATGTGACAGACCAGGTGCCGTGTATTTTGCACTAGTTATTAGTTTTAAACTATATATAAGTTCTGCAGAAAATACTATAACACTTGCAGACATAATTTACATAACCAAAGCTATGCCTGCAAGGCTGCAGGATTCACTTTTGTGACACTGGACCTGTTTGCCACGTGCTGTACAGAATTACATCTCCCTATACCAACCGCAACTCGCTCAAATTTTTACTGCACAACCGCCACACAAGAGTAGTAACCGGTATCACTGCTGCAGGAGTCGATAGATATAGCTTTGGATCACAAACAGCCATGTTGTAGCAATTCTAATCCTTATATTCAAAGCTATATTTATTTTCATTGCTCTTTTGACCTATGTGGTACCTTAAATTACTACAACTACTATAGGTTCCAAATCCTAGAATATATCCTCCTTTCACTAATGACAATTTAACCACTTTACTTCAGCTACTATCCGTTCCAAAGCATAAGTCATGGAAAGTCAAACTATTTTAAATTTGACCAAAATTATACATAAGATCACGAAGATTTATTGCACCAAATAGATATGCTATGAAAATATATTTAATGAGTAATCTAGTTGTACATATTTGGTAACCTAAGTGTTAGTACTTTGTTGTAAAAATTTTATCAAACTTGAGATATATGCTTTGACTTTTCTACAAAATTGGAGTTACATATAATTTGGAACCCAGAGAGTACCAACCAACTCAAATAAAAAAAAATAAATACCATGTTGCATGCGAACTCTATAAACTATTCATTCATGGGAGAGCCCCCTATATACGCCATTACTGTACTTACATGCGTTGCCGAAAGGTCATCATCGGTTCCAATAAAACCATATGTAAAATCCAGTTCATCAAGCTTATTGATTATGGCCTCCATACTTGGTCGCTTCACGGGTTCAAAATGCACGCACTGCAAGGCTATCTCAGCACATACTCTTACATGTTCAAACCTTGTGCATTCCCGCGACATCAGAAATCTAGTTCTCCAACTCTTAGTTATCTAAGAAATAAAATGACAACATAACTTAGCACTCAGGAATGAAATAGAAAATTAATTAATGTTACCTTGAAAACATAACTTATATAAAACTAACACCAAAAATATTGTGTGCACATGAGTATATATATCACAAGAAGGGGGTGGCATGTCCTCATTTAGCTAAATAAGAAGGATCTTGTTATCCATTCAAATAGAATCTATCAAATTGCATATTATTCAAAAACAGGAAAAAGGTGTGCACATTATTTAATTCGGACGGCAAGGTTTTTAACAATGCCAACTTAGATCTGTTAAGGCTCCACAATCTCACACATTAAAATTGTCTAGCAAACAACTGGCTCCGTACAAAAATATTAGTGATTGTAAGTTGAACTAAGTCAAATTACATATTTATCAAGTTTATTAATAAGCATGTTTGATTAGAACCATTAATAAGCATCGTTGATTCACTACAAGAGTGGCTATCTTTCCCAACAGTGTCTTCTCAGTCACAAGTGGCCAACAGTACACTTGGTTACCTAATAATGAAACTGTAGGTAATGATGGTGTCAGGGATTAGGTTGTTGGTAAATTGCAAAAACTGTAGAAAAAGCTATTAACTACACTTAGAAAACTGTTGGCCATTTGCAAAAATTACTAATAGATACTAACATTGTTGGCCACTTAAGAAAACGGTAGGGAATTGAAAGATGACAAGTCTTGTGGTGATGTGGCAAAAAATTTTAGTAGTCTTTTCGGTAGAATTGATTAAACATAGTATAGTTAGACAAAGAACAAAATCAAAATCCCTTGTATGTATGGATAGCTAGACAGATCGGAGCAGTACATTATATTTAGGTTAGAGCTGTTGGGTTTAGGTCTATGTGGTAGTGTATATCAGTTTACCATTGCATGCACGGAACATTAAACCATGAACTAGAATATTAATGGATTCTTCTTACATTCTCAACAGAAGGATCCTCCTTCGTTCCTGGTCCTTCCAAGATCTCACTAATTATAACTCCAAGACTATATATGTCTGACTTAAATGTGATTACTCCATGATGGTATTCTGGAGCCATATAGCCTCTGCATGGAAAGGTTTTTTGTTAGTGACCTTAAGAGCCAAATGAAGGAAATATAGTTTGTACATGACGAAATTAAATTTAGCTAAGAAAAGGGGAGGCGCATATAGTTCGGAACCTTACAGTGATCCACACACATTTTTAGTTATTGCACGGGTTTGTCCTTCATCAAAGGTCCTTGCCAGACCAAAGTCACTAATTTTAGGCACCATTTTATGATTGAGGAGTATGTTTGCGGGCTTGAGATCAGAATGAACAATCTTCATGTTGTGAAGATAATGTAAACCCTCACAAATTCCCCGAATCATCTTATAGCGTGTCCTCCATTCAAGTCCTCCAGATGTATCTGCAAAGTGGAGATAGTATTATTTATTTGATGGGGGAGCAGGGTATAGTATTAGAATATTTCGTAATGGTTTCAATATATTCCAATGCTTCTTCCATTAACATAGTTGAAAATTAGAATGAGATGTGTTTATCTCACATGACAACAAATAACCATGTTTAGAAGCTCATAAAAGGGACCCCATAAGTTAATTGGCTTGCGGCCTAAGGATGTTTTTTTTTTAATTTTCCAAAAAAGGTGAGATGGTAAGAAACATACCACTTATATGCTTATCAAGACTGCCTTCTGGCAGAAATTCAAAGCACAGAAACCTTTGCTGTCTCTCGGCCATGATATTTTTCCCCTCGTGCTTCCATAATTCCCCTTGTGTGTGAGAACAATACCCCAAAAATCGTACTACATTCTTATGGTTCACTTTCATCAGACTATCAACCTCTTGCATAAATTTTGTCTCATGCAACTCAACCATTTCAGACATGTTTGGCTTCAGTTTCTTCACAGCAATTATTATACCATTTTGAAGTTCCCCCTGCAGTCACAAGAAGAGCTTGTGAGTATGAACACGAGTTTTATGCAATCACATGTGTGTTTAGGACTGAGAGCGTGAATACATGCCTTGTAAACATCTGCAAACCCACCACTTCCAATATGCCGGTCATCAGAGAAATTGTTCGTTATGGACATTAGAAGCCATATAGGCAAGTTTATTGGGCGTTCAGTCTCATCGAGTATAACACGTTTCAAGAGATTACTTAGACTAGCAGCTTCAAGATCCATTCGTAATCACCATTCAGAAGAAATTATGCCGTTGATGCACTGTGATTAGCATAGAACAAAAAATCGAAGAGCAGTGAATTGGTGCCCTCTGTTATGGCTTGCAAACCAAAGGAAACTTTATCGACAATGGATTTTCTTTTTCTACTACGAAATGAAATATAATATGATTTGTAATACTATTGTACTACAGCATATGTTGAAGGGGAAGTAAGCGAGCAAAGATAACTACCTGAAATCAGTCTCCTCTTCAGATCTAATTTGAATGAAACAAATCACCCCAACAAATTGTTTAACCTTTTAAATTGAAGTAAATCTAATTCAGCAGCAGTCAACATAAAACTCTTATGTCCTGCACAGGCACTCACATTCACACGACAGAAATGACTTTGTGCATATGTCACCAACATATTTTGGTGCACCGTATGTTTTACCTGTCTTGAATAAATTGGACAAGCCCAGCCTCAAATGTTTTTATTTTTCATGACAATGTAAGAGGGGAAATTTTCTCCCTTCTACAATTAAAGCTGGCAGAGATTGAACAGTTGCAAAAGGAATTGGAAATAAGAGATCCATCATGTTATTTGCATGCATATAGAACAAGATAACAGACAAGAAGCTTTGTCGTGAAATTAACTCAGATGCCTGTGCCATGGATTTTGTTTTTCAAAAATGAAGCAGCGAACCATCTAATACTTTAACATCGATCATCACTAGGTTATTTCTCAGAACAAACATATGGAGAGATTTTGAAGAATCTATCGATGACGACTAACCTGGAAGGAAGATGGAGACCTCGACCACGCTGGAGCTAGGTTCACGTACCAACCTCCGTTGTGCAGATTCGCCTACTTCCTTGAAGCAATGAGCGGAAAGACAAGGTTGAAATAAAAAGAAGAACGGTCTTTGTCACAGTCTATGAGATGACTAGAGTCATGTGAAGATTCCTTGCAAGCTGGCCATCACGTGATGGCCACTAAAAAGCATCCATAATGGATTGTTATTATCACTCCAAATGTACTACACAGGCGGCTTCGCTGTAAGAATCGAGGTCATCATTTTTTTCTCATACTCTCTCTGTTTTTAAATAGATGTCGTATTAGATTTGTCCTAAATCAAAAGTTATATATCTTGACCAAACTTATAGAAAAATATAATGATACCAATAATATGTACTATCGTAATATATTATATGGTGGATTCAAAGAAAACATATATGGTATTGTAGATGTTGTAGTATTTTTTTAGAAACTTGGTTAAAATTGAACAAACTTGACTTAAGACATAGCTAATACGACATGTAAAAAACATCGAAGAGAGTATATGGAAGAGATGAAGAGGAGAGAAGGGCTATATCTTTGTGATGGACAGTCTCCAACGCTGTGCTGTGTGTGTGTGTGTGACTCTGTAGGTTTAGACTAATTGTAACCCCGGCCTGTTGTCCACCCTCGTACATAGGAAACGGGGCGCGCCGAATACCCCCAGTGCAGAAGCAGCAGAAAGCCGCACGCAAAGCTGAGAACGCACATTGTACTTTCTGGTCAAACCAACATATTTTACGAGGCACACGCAACGAAGGAAACAAGACAAGGCTCATGCTCAGAAGAAGCCGGCAAGGTCGGCGAGTTCGTGCTGTGGCAGAAGTAGCCAGGGTTGTGGTGCATGGAGCTCGTCGTGTCCGGTTGCAAGATCAGCGCCTGCTGCGACGGCAAGGTCGCGTGGCTCTAGGTGGACGAGCGTCACCGCCGCCGGCGGCACGGGCGCAAGCAGGCCGCGCGTCGGCCGCCGCCCCGTACGGTCGTGAGATTAGAGATGAGAAAAGAGAGAAAAAAAGAAATGACTGATGGGGCCCACATGTCATATTGGATAGAAAGGGAAAAATAGAAAGGGGATCTGCTACAGCACATCTCTCCAATATCCTGAAATTGTGAAAATGGATTCCCCTTTAACCACAAAAAAGGGAAAGGGGATTCTCAATCTGTTAGAGATGCTCTAAGTGCCTTTCTCGTAAGTCGATATATGGTTCAAGAATTTAAGATTGCATTGCACAGTTAATGTTATGCTGGAGGGTGGAGTAAAATGTTTAGCAGCAATCAGCGAACAAGACTATCCTCAGGATTTGCGGATCATGTGTCGAGGTGACTTCAGTAGTTAGTATGGTTACTAGTTACTATAGTAGTATTCAGTTGGCCCTGCCCCTGATTCATGTGGTGTGACTGTGCATGCAATTGACACACACTAGAAGAGAGAACTGCAGCTAGGTCACCTGCTTACGACGCGTTGAAGCCACTTAAAATATGTCAGCGAATGAGATGCCAATGCCATCTGGAACACAAGTTCTTATAAGTTTGGAATGAATTTCGCAGGAGACAGTTCTGTTCTTGAAGAAACTGGGACAAACTATTGCTTTCGAAACACAATGTTGGCTCACCTTTTATATACTATACAATGGAATAGAGAACAGTTTTTTAGAGACATTTTTTGATGTAACAGGATTAGAACCCCTAGAGATTATTATATATATTAATAGGGTAAACCAGAGTACAAAGAAAGTCTCAGGAAAAAAATTCAAAAAACTAAGAAAAATTCAGCAGCCAATCTGAGATGGATGGTTTGTATTTTCATCTTTGCTCTCAGGATAACAAGAGAGAACACTATTCTGAAAGTAACACGACAAACCTGCACTTAGAACTGAAGCCCTCTGAAAATAAGATCATTTCTAGAGCTCCAAATTGCCCAGCACATTGATGGAGCTTGACACGAAAACTATTTGGAGTTCCTGATCATGTGCTCACTTGTGTGGACAATTGGCAAACATTAGGGGAAATGGTGAGAACTCAGCATATATACAAGGCATTCACAGCCATGAACTGAGCCGAGATTTCATAGTAGCTTCACATAGCAGTTCAATTCTCCCACACTCAGGAACGAGCGAGGGAAGTTCCCGGGCAATTGTTGTACTGAGCTGAATTTTCTTCAGGAAGAGACTTTCAGTAGCCCGTTTAGTACTTAGGAGCATGATCCTTACTAGCGTAGTTTTGATCTCAAGAGGGATTGGTTGCACTCTTGGAGGAGCATAGTCTTGTAAAATTAGCACAGAACCTGATGGCTCAAGGCCACCTTCTTTAGCCCAATTGTCCAGTACCCAGGCAGTGCTTGTGGCTGTGTGATGCTGCATGTTGCCTGCCACTGAAATAATTGTTTTCAGTTAATTCCTGTAAAAAAATTAGAAAAATACGAGCACCCGTACAAGTGTCTACACCTCTCCACTTTCCATGTGATCATCTCGCAAGGGCCGGCCCAATAGTCATTCACTACTGGACAACCCCCTATCACCGCCGGCCCCAAACCCCCCATCACAGCCGGTTTTGGGGGTCGGCGGTGAAAGGTCGGCGGTGATGTGGGGGGGACATCACCGCCGGTTTACATGGAGCCGGCTGTGATTCCCCCACATCACAACCGGCCCCACGCCACGGGCCGGCTGTGATGGCCCCCCTATCACAACCGGTCCAAACAACGGGCCGGTTGTGATGGAGGTGTCATCACAACCGGCCCAATCCACGGGCCGGTTGTGATGTGTTTTTCAGGATTTTTTTATATAATGACATATATTGCCTATTAGCTACTTATTTACGATGGTGCGCCGTTTTTTGTTTGTAATGAACGTTATTTATTTCCGTGTAGCACTACGCTTCAACTGATACGATGTAACACGCATATAATTTAGAATTCCATAAATAACGCATTTAGCATATAAAACATAGTTCATTATACATACAAGTTCATACAAGTCTACTAATTGACATACATGTTCAAACATCACATAGAAGTTCATACAAGTTCTTGATCCAAGTTCAAACATCAAATAATACAGTACTCCCTTTTTCTGGATCCACCACTTCATCCATAATCCACCCGGCCAGCTGGTCTTGAAGCCCCCAAATTTGAATTGGCCTTAATGCAGTTAGCGGATAATCAATTTCCTATCACCAAAGTTTGACAAAGTAAGAAACTAGTCAGAACAATAGTGAGGTATTAATGATGTACATATGTGACACATACGAACCTCATGACCGCAATCGAACATCTTATCTCCTGTGAATTCGTGCATGTAATACATGACATAAAACCCGCAATGATTATTGCCTGGTGGCTGGCGTAGGATGACATCCGCGTGGTGTAATTGGATGCCATACGTCCAAAAAGGTCTGCCCTTCTTGGTTTTCTTATGAAAGGTTTCGTATGCCCTAACGTTGATGCATATAATTAGCTAAGACATTACTTAAAAAGTAAAGCACAGTGCGAAAGTAATTTGTGATGCTTACTTGTTCAGGCAATCTAAAAATGGTTGAATAAATTTGTCCTCCCTTTCTTTGGAGTCGTAAACAGTCACCTTGGCCCCTTCTAGATGGATATCAAACAGGACAAAATGGTTAGCACATTCGTAGGCAAGAAATATACGTTCCTTGTCTTGTAGGTGGATCAAATTCTTGGCTAAATGTTCTTGGGTGCTTTTGAACTTCGCCGTGGTCTCATTGTAAGCGGTAGGGTCCAAGAAGCCAAACTTCGTGATTCCTCTCTTTCTGCATGTATGTGACTCCATCCTACAAAATTATTGAAGTTAGACGTGGAACACAGGTATAGAGTGTACGACATTATATTCAGCGGAGCTTACATGGTCCACATGCTCAGGATGTTCACGTGCAGACGGTCCTGGGTGAACAAATGATACAACTGCTCGAAGTCCACCCAAAGGGTTTCACCGTGGTGCTTGCAATTCGGGTCCCTGTAGAAATCCTCATCCCTGATCCTTACCCCGAAACGGTCTGACTGTTGGGTTTTGTACCAAAAGTGCAATTCAAGCATTCGCGTCCCCATGTTCCTTAGGGTCTCGTATGGTAGCATATCAGCCCCCATCACAAATTCAGGATGGGGGAGCTTGGACGGAGCATAGCCATCACACTTGTCGAGCTGCAGCAGCTCTGCCTCCGTGACGTCGTTGTCCTGACAAAACGTCTTCCTTGCGCCGACCTCCATTCCCCATAATTCAGAACTGTGTAGCCGCATCCGGGGCTTCGAGGTGATTCGCTCGTAGTCACTCAGTGGGGGCGACCTAGGAGGGTCCGTTCTCTTTGGCTCCACCGATTTGATGAAGCGCCTTAAATTATCCCTGTCAACCGGCTCAAAGACCTTCTGTGCGGGCAGGAGAGACGCTACGCTGCCACTCATTTTTTTCTTCATAGCTGTCTGAGTAGACGAGCTTGGCTTGTCCACAGACGCCTGCTTCTGAGACCCCTGCCGCTGAGACGCGTGACTCCGAGTTCGTTTTGGGGCCGGAGGTGTTCGCTCACGTGGCTGAGGCGGCGAGGGGCTGCTTCTGCCCATAGGACTTGGGTCACGTGGTGCTGGCGAGTTGTTGGTTCCGCTCGGTCTGCTAGGTCCTTCATCTGCACCGTCACCCGACTCGGACTCCGAGTCTGAATCAAACTTTATGTACCGCTTCCGCCAGGGAACAAATGTTCTCAAGTTCTCTCCGAGTGTCTTCCTATCCTCCTCCGGAGGGAAATCCAACTCAACCGTTCGGTACTTCCTCCTTACTAAGCGGTCAATGCTAACCCTCGCGTACCCTGCCGGCAGAGTGCCAGTATGTATCACTCCGCCTTCGCCTGTTGGATAAGCCTGACCGATCGCCACCTTGAGTGGAAAGAATCCATCCTCCACGTACAAAGAGCAAGGGGTTGGTTGCAAGATATCATCCACCGGGAAACTGGTGGATGCGTCATTTCCAGGTGGGTGGGTGCTTCCACAGCTGCTCTTTACGACGACCGGGGCATCCCCGACATCTGGTGGCGGCAGTCCTTGCTGAGCACTCAGAGCTGCCTGTACTCTCTCATCGATGTTCCTGTTCAGCTGCTCGTACATCTCTTTCAGCGCCGCATCCCGGACATCATTCCGCCTCTTACGACTTCTGTAAGATTGGACATCGTCTGGCCATGCATACAACCATGGCATAAGCCCGGTTCCTCGCGCCCGTCCACCATGCTCTTTGGTTCCCAATGCGGCTGTCAGCTCATCGTTCTCCCTGTCAGCGGTCATCTTGCCCTGCTTAATCAATTCGCGGGCCTCCGCCATCTTCTTCGCCAGCTCAGCGGTTTTTGGGTCTCGGTGTACCAGCTTGCCATCAGGACCGTAGGTCGACCCACGGGCCAGGCAAAACCTCGCTCCGCGGTCCACCCAATCATCTGTCTCCGGGGTGACGCCGCTTAACTCCAGCTCTTCCACCTGTCGCTCCCACTCTGGTAGTTTCTTGATGTAACCCCGAGAAGCCAGGCGATGTGGCATATCATTCTTGCCGGCGTTCACCGTATTCTTCTGGCTCAGCGACTGAGCCTCCTCGGACTGCTTCCACACGACGAATTCCTTCCAGTACTGCTCCTGGAAGGGGTAGTCCTCCCACTTAGGCGTAGTACCTTTCTGCACATATTGTTTGTTCATCCTCTGTCGAAAGCCCTTGAACATGGTGCCCATGAGGTGCAGAGCACGACCCTTTGCAATCTCGTGCGTACCGGTAGGGAAATCAAACTTCTGTTGCAACTTCACCCAACATTGCTCCTTGATGTGAGCAGGGACCTCGTGCTCTTTGTCCTTGGCAGAACTCCACCACCTAAAGCTCAGTGGCACGGTCTCCCGAGTGATGACTCCTAACACCGTCTTGTACGTGCTGATGACATCCTCGGGCTGGATGGGCTCGCCGAGCGGATCCATGTCCAAGATTGTTCTCCGGCCATCGGGCATCTTGGTGGGGCCTCGCTTCGTACGGCGGGGTTGTCCTTCGATCCCCTGCTCCCCTTCTCCTACATTTGCCCCAGGATTATCATTAAGGCAACCAACAAAGAGATCCAAAAAATGGAACAAAAAGTTTAAACACATAACCCAGATTATAGCCTCTAATGTATACAGGATGGTTGTAAATTCCAACAAGCAACTTAAAGAGCTATTCAACATCAAATGCTGCCAAGCAGAACATTCTAACACGACAAACAACTTAGCTACAGGGTCAAATTCCAGTTATTACCAAAACAAAATGTGGCAGAGCTACTTACCCTAAAAGCCCAGAAATAACTAGCAATCATCCTGTTCAATCACCATATGTAACCCACAGGCCAATCCCCCAAAGCCAGATAAGTGAAAGGCCCACATACCCAACTCCAGAGCTTGTGCAGCACATGCTCAGTTCACACAAATGAAAAAAGATGATAGCACATATTTAATTCACACAAGTGAAAAAGTAAGACCCAGCTACTCAGATGAGTTCAGTTCAGTTCACATAAGCTCAGTTCACACAGAAATGCTCATCCGTTCAGTTCACATGAGTTCTGACTAAGCAATTTGATGTATGAAATGGGAACCAAACAAATGCTGACAACTAGCCATCAACTAGAACATAACAGTTATGAAATGAATACCAAATGAGTGTAGATGTGAAATATTGCTCCACTAAGATATGGCATGTAATTCATCTGAAAAAGTAAACCAAGGAACTACTGATGTGAAATATTACTCCAAGGCTATTCACAAAACAATACCATATATCTTTCTTTTATGTTTGCAGAATGTATATGTAGGCTGTAACCATTTATTTCAACTACTGCAATGTGTATCATTGCAATGTGCAATGTGCTAGCAGATGAAAAACAAACAATGAGATATTAGGTCACAAGTGTTTTTTGCAAATAAATTGCTCTCAGTGCGGGTTACCGAATTAACGGCCTTCCAACGCCAATGTGGCCTATCCAAGATCCTAGATGAGTGTGATAGTACAAATCCAATAATCTAGGCTCACAAATGTTATTGTACCAATCAAATAATCCAATAGGAGCAAGAACACAGGTTTGAACAGCAATATAAAGACAGGTTTGAACAGCAATATAAAGACAGGTTTGAACAGAGGCATTGCGGGAATATTGTCAAAAGTAAAGAGCTTATAATAAAGACAGAGATGCTAGCAGATGAAAACAATAGCACAAGTAGAGCCTAGATTATGGTCTGAACTATCACACTCATCTCACTTGGCCCCTTTTCATCACCGAGCAAGAAACCCACCTGAAGCATGTAATTTACCCCCATCATGTGAGCACCAGGATTATCAGAGCATCCATCACAAACAGCAAGTCACAAATCAGTACATATGGTTATATACATGCACACATGCAAACCTATGGTTTATCTAGCATCCTAGATGTTTCATTATATCTAGCATCCAAAATTTTGTGAATTACCTGCGGCTGACCTGGGAGGGGAGGATTTTCGCAGTGGGGGCGCCGGTGGGGGGCCGGTGGGGGGCCTCGGGG
>QPGU01000540.1:0-13752 GCA_004135705.1 Alloteropsis semialata | reverse complement strand
GCGGCGCGGGGAGGGGAGGACGACCGCCGCGGGGAGGGGAGGACGAGCGGCGGCGGGGAGGGAAGGAGGTCGGGGCGTCGCGGGGAGGGGAGGACGAGCGGCGGCGCGGGCACTGGCGGCGGAGACCGGGCGGAGCGGCGGCGACGCGGTGCGGAGCGGAGAGCGCGGAGGCGTGACTGGCGGGAAAAATTTCCTGCCTCCCCCCTTATGCGCGCGCCTCCCCGGCCTTCACCGCCGGCCGAGTGCCCTAGAGCCGGCGGTGATGAGGGATCACCACCGGCTCTAATTAGGGCCGGCAGTGATGCCCCTACACTGCCGGCTAGGGATGGGCCGGTGGTGATGGGCTTGCCCTGTTTTTTTTTTAATTTCTTTCTTCTTTCCTTTTAAAAGAAAATAAAAATACGTATTAAAAATACGTAGTAAACTATGGATATTTAAAAGAGTAGACATTTAAAAGATAAAAATACGTAGTAAAAATACATTATTCCATCATTAGTTAGTAAAAATAAAAATACGTAGTAAACTATGGATATTTAAAAGAGTAGACATGAATTCAAACATGCATAATTAAGGATACAAATTTAGTTCCGATCAACAAATAACAAGTACTCTCATTGGAACCAATTAAGATACATCAAACCATTCATCACCTTACAATGATGGCCTCATCATGATCTGTTCTGACATAGGCAGGTTCTCTGCCCTCTTCGAACAAATGCAGCTCGATGTCCGGTCCGAGCGGAGGCATGTCCTGGAGTCCACCATCTTCCTCTGTTTTTCCCTCCACTCCGACGATCTTCCGCTTGCCTTGAAGAGCCACATGTTTGTTGGCGTTTGCAAGGTCGGGTGCGTAGAAGACCTGAACTACATCTTGCGCTAGTACGAATGGTTCGTCTCGGTACGCGATGTTTGCAAGATCCGCAACAACCATCCCGTACTTGTCTGTGGTCACACCTGTTGGCACTTGAATCCACTGGCACTTGAACAGAGCGATCGATATTGGTCCATAAGTCAGCTCCCAGATCTCTTCTATGAAACCGTAGTATACCTCCTGCTCACCGTTGCTGTTGATGACCTCCATCTTCACACCGCTGTTTTGGTTCACACTTTTGGCGTCTTGTCTCCTTGTGTAAAATGTGTACGCGTTTATTTCATATGCTTCGTATTTTGAAATTGTTGCCGATGGCCCCATGGCTAGTATGTCCAACTGGGGGTTCCCTGTCTGTATCCCAGTGAGTTTGGCTTGCAGCCAGCCACCAGCGGAGTCTGTGCTGCTTCGCAATGTACGCCTCGCTCCTGCCAATGTTTGCTGCCCGCAGTTCTTGCTTGTGGATATCATGATAATCGGAAACTGCGGAGGCGTTGAGGAGTACGGTGAAATGTGCTTGCTTGAAAGCTTCCAGATCATCCACATGGCCTCTTTTGCGCCCGATCGTGCCCTTCCCTACGAGCCTGCCCTCATGCCGAGATACGGGGACGCCGATTTGATCCAGGTCAAGGTAGTATGTGCAGAACTCGATTGCCTCCTCGGTAGACCACCCCTCAACCATGCACCCTTCCGGTCTATATCTGTTGCGGACGTACTTCCGCAGGACGCTCATTAATCTCTCGAAAGGAAACATATTGTGCAGGAACATTGGTCCAAGGGCTTTTATCTGGTCAACCAGGTGAACCAGGAGGTGCATGGAGATATTGAAAAATGTCGGTGGGAAATGCATCTCGAGCCTAGTCAATGTGTGCGCCACGTCTGCTTGTAGCTTGTCAAGTGTGGTCGGGTCTATGACCTTGTGCGAAATTGCATTGAAGAATGCGCATAGCTTTATTATTGGGTCCCGTAATTTCTCGGGTAGAACACCTCTGATGGCAACTGGCAGCAGTTGAGTCATCAAAACATGGCAGTCGTGGGCCTTCATGCATCCCATGTTGAACTTCAGCTCTTTCATGTTCACCAGCCTCTTGATGTTGCCGCTGTAGCCAGTAGGCACTTTAAGTTGATGAAAGAAACTTATCAGCTTCACCTTCTCCTCCTTCTTCAAGGTCCATGACGCCACCGGAAGCTTATTTGACCCGTTAGGCTGCTCGACAGGATGCAGCTCTGGCATCAAATTCATCTGTTGCATGTCCAGTCGAGTATCTAGTCCATCTTTGCTCGTGCCAGCCTTCGAGCCCATCAAGAGGCCAAGCAAGCTCTCACACAAGTTCTTTGTTATGTGCATCCCATCAAGAGCGTGTCGAACAATCAAGAACTGCCAATAAGGGAGCCTGAATAGGATTGAATTCTTTTTGAACAAAGATCCGGATGGTGCCATCACACTTCCTTGGCTCTTTCCCATGACAACTTTTAGTTTCTTCACCATCTTAAATATCTGTCTCCCATCGAGATACTGCGGAGCGGGACGGTCATCTCCCATCCCGTTGAACGATTTCTTGAGCCGGCGGTAAGGGTGACTTTTGGGTAGGAACTTACGGTGACCCATGTATACCATCTTACGACTGTTTGACAACCATGTTGCATCAGTATCATCAAGGCAGATGACACATGCCTTGTATCCTTTTGTCGCTAGCCCTGCTAAGCACCCAAGCCCGGGCAGGTCTGTGATCGACACGAAAAGAATAGCTTTGAGCTTGAACTGTTCCCTCTTATACTCGTCCCAAACCTGGACACCGTCGTTCCACAAAGTCAACAGATCATCGATCAGAGGCTCTAGAAACACATCGATATCATTGCCCGGCTGCTTCGGACCTTGGATCAGTAACGGCATCATCAGGTACGTCCGCTTCATACAAAGCCAGGGCGGAAGGTTGTAAATGCATAGCGTAACTGGCCAAGTGCTGTGTTTGCTGCTAACCATGTTGAAGGGGCACATCCCATCTGTACTTATACCGAACCTTACGTTCCTAATTTCTTTAGCAAAAGTCTTCTTGTATTTACTGTTAATAGTCCTCCACTGAGCTGCATCTGCCGGGTGCCTGAGTTTTTCATCATTCACGCGTTCTTCAGCATGCCACCTCATCATCTTCGCTGTCTCCGCGTTTGCGAATAACCTTTTCAGACGTGGTATTATGGGGAAATACCACACGACCTTCGCCGCCGGCCTTTTTTCACGCTTGCACTTCAACTTGCCTGCTGCGTCCGATCTGTACCGCGAAGCTTTGCAAACCGGACACTCATCCAGCTCTGCATAATCGCCACGAAACAATATGCAATCGTGGCGACATGCGTGGATCTTTTGCACTTCGAGCCCCAGCGGACAGATCATTTGCTTCGCCTTATACGTGTTCTCCGGCAGCACATTGTCTGAGGGTAGGAGTTTGTGCACAACATCTAGCAACTCATTGAACCCTTTGTCTGACATACCGTGGTTTGACTTCAGCTGCATCAGCATAATGTCCGCCTCTAGTTTGCTGACTGATGCTCCCGAGTACAGGGGTGTCTTTGCATCCTTTCTCATCTGCTCTAGCTTCTTCAGTTCGCGGTCATCGAGGTTTTCGGGCTCAACATCACGCATCATCTGGTCCAGGGCATCAAACGCATCCTCATCTGCTAAGGTGCCCTCATGACCAACATCGTGCTCTGGCAACACAGAGTCATCACCCGTTGGATGCGTAGTGTCTTCCTCCAGCACGGTTTCATGCTGGCCTGCCGGTTGGGTGCTACCGGCGCTCCGCCGCACAGATTGTACTGTGGGGTCCTCGGGTAAGTTCTCACCATGCTCCCCATGCTTATTCCAAATCTGGTAGTTCTGCATGAAACCCCTGCATAGCAGATGGCAACGGATCTGCTCGGCATTCTGGAACTGCTTCAGGTTCTTGCAATCCCTGCATGGGCAGTATATGTACCCTTGAGCCGCTGCATTGGTTGAGATGTGGGCCCTAGCAGTCGTGATAAAAATATCTACGCCCGTCACAAATATGCCTTCTTGAGTCCGTTGGTACATCCAGTTGCGATATCGATCCATCTGCGACAAATGACACATAATATCAGGAATTTTAATATTCATTCAAAATTATTTACAATTCTTTTCAATTTCAATGAAACATGTAGTTTACAAAAAACAATTTCATTAGTTGCACCAATTCCATCAAATTTGACAGTCTTTTGTGCTATAAGTTGTTATCTGGTTTTGAACCCATATCATGTGAAATATGTTAAATAATTAGACAAACACAGTGTTAAATCCTAAATATAATAAATCATGACAAGCACATACACTATCATACAAAAATCTAGTGTACTAGTTTTCAAGAACAACACTAGAAACAGAGCGCGGCTTTGCCGCGCTGTCGTTGGAGTGAACCCGGCCGTCTAGGTATGTCAGTTGCTTTCCAAATCAAGGTATCGGTGAAAAAAATAAGTGAGCTTAACTTTTCTTCGTAAAAGGAAAAAGTGATCTTAACTGAACATGATTTTGAACATATTCTGTAGCTAGTTTGTTTTACAAGTTTAGTCCTTGTCACATCAAACGTTCGTATAGTAATTAGGAGGACTAAAAATGGACTAATTATTATTATGCTCATCATGAATGGAAATGTCTAACTGAGATGAGCTTCTTCTTTTCGGAAATGTGAATAAGTTACCTTGGGCACACACTGCACTACTCACCAATGATCTTCACGCGCAGTTTCTTCACCAATGAACTCTTATTATCACCAATGGAGTCAAAATCTACACAAAAATTTACAAAATTAGCCCTTTCATCTCATCACCTCAAACCACAAATCTAGCGGACAAAACGAGTTGGGAATCGTAGTGGATGGGAGTCATGTACCATAGAACAAAGTAATGGAGACAAATTGGAGCCTCTATGCCATCTTGGGCGAAATTGGGGTGCCAAAATGGTGAAGAAACGAAGAGGAAAGGGGTAGAAATGAGGGAGGCCGCGGGTAGAAGAAGAGGGGGTGGGGGTTTTTACAGGGGACCCTATCACCGCCGGCCCAATCCACTAACCGGCGGTGATAGGGGAGATTCTCCGCCGGTTCGCCTTCACGGCCGGTGGTGAAGGGGAGCCGAGGCATCACCGCCGGTTTTAGCCACCGGCCGGCGGTGATAGCCACCTTCACCGCCGGCCCCAACGGCTCCAGCCGATTCCCGGCGCCACCTACTCCCGGGCCGGCGGTGAAGGTGCATCACCGCCGCCTGGGAGTAAACCGGCGGTGATGCCTGGCTGCCTATGAGGGTTTCTGTAGTAGTGACTCTATCTTTATCTCTAGAGTTTGTTTATGACTCTTTTATCTCTAACCGAACATATCTGTACTTCTAACATTCCCCCTCAGTCATAGCGGAGTGAAGCGAACGATTGCGACTGGATTTGAAGTCTTATGTTTCCACCGTCTTCTTCGCTCCACCATCAACTGCGTCTCTGATGGATCGTCCGTCACCTAGGACGGTGTCTGCGTCCCCTTCTGGTGCCGTCCCTTGTCTCTCCTCTATTCCCTCCCGCAGTCATAGCGGGAGTGCCATAAATGATAGTGATGACACGAACGCTTTTGACTGGAGTTCTTGCCAACAATAATGGAGTAGCCGTGGTCGAGGTAGCCGCACATAGCCGAAGGCGCAAAAAAATGCGCTTGTTGTAAAGCCAAAGCTGCAGTCGTACAGAAGGCACCTTGCATATGTCAGATGATGCAGTCAGGCGTCTTGCATATGTCAGAGGACGAGGGTGTCGATGCAGTCTTTGCTGTCGTAGATGACGCGGTCGATGCCGTCGTCGATGAAGCGCCTTGCAGAGTTGTCTGTCAGAGGACGCGAGATGTCCATCCTTGTGGACGAAGTGGCGCGGCGCTACGAGGAACGAGTTGTTGAGGTAGTCGTACAGCTGACGACGAGAACGTCGATACAGCAGACAGCAAGAGCGGTCGTAGCCTCGTAGGCTAGGCGATCCGCTACGTCGCGCGGCAAGGAGCTCCATGTTGGAGATCCATGCATGCTCAAACGCTG
Source organism: Alloteropsis semialata (assembly GCA_004135705.1). Lineage (NCBI taxonomy): Eukaryota > Viridiplantae > Streptophyta > Magnoliopsida > Poales > Poaceae > Alloteropsis > Alloteropsis semialata. The sequence goes on along the minus strand of QPGU01000540.1, from coordinate 7,814 downwards.
TGTACATGCTAGCAATGCAAGGAGCAGACCGCCCAAGGCCGGACAGATTGCCATACATGTACACGCGTAATGCATGTGGATTATGGCAATCAAATTTTCTTTATTGCATACCAGGCGAGATGATAGCACGCGCGAGCATCGAAGTATGGCCGGCCGGAGTCCTGCTGGTCAAGCTGGAGTAGATGCGATCTTGCCAAGCACGCGGGGGCCTCCGGTGCAGCGTCGCCAGGCCGCGCTCGTGGACGCTGCGGGTGCGCGCGTGGTGCCTTGCCCTCGCCGCAGACGCCTTCTTAGAAAAAAAATACTAATCTAATCTATGATTATTAGGAGGATAGCTGATTGATGCGATGCCCTAGGGAGATTACGAAGATTGATCTCCACATGGCGACGCGAGCGGAAGCTGTAGGATAACCAAGGATCTAATGACGTTGGTCTTTTTGGCTCTGATTACCACACTACTGGAGAGAGCGTCATCGGTCCGGGTGACAACCCTCATAGGTACCGGTTCTGGAACCGATACCGCGCATCCGAGACTAAAGGGGTCGGCCTTTTGTACCGGGTCTAGAACCGGTACCAATGAGGGCCATTAGTACCAGTTGGTAACACCAACCGGCACGTAGCCGGTTGGTGTTACCAACCGGTACCAAATGATGTTTTGGTTATTTTTTTAAACGTTTACTATTTGGGTTAGTTATATGCAATTCGTCTGCGTGTCTACGCGTCATATGTCGTATGTCGTACACGATCTTTCACGCAATAAGATTGAAGTCGTCGCAATTGTCAATTGATTTTGACCCGACTTTGATTGCATTTTTCTCGAACATTTACATATAAATATTGAGATCAGCCAATACAAAAGTTGGAGATGGATCAATATGCTACAACTTCTATAAGAAAGTTATACCATTTGCTCAATGGTTTGAAAGTTATGGTGCCGCGAAATTGGTCAAAAATCAGCCTTTTCAGACTTAGTCAGAAATTGTCTAAGTGTTGGAAACAGCGGTTTGACCAGTTTTTGACCATGAATTAAAGCAATTAAAAGTTGTTTACAATTGATGAGCAGAACTGGAAGAAGAGGCGGAAATGGAGCGATATTGAGAGATATCGCGTCCGTCATGGTAGTTGTCGGGGTTCTCTACCGCCAACAAGTAAATTTCCTACGATCGCGTGTCAGGATCCGGACGGTGACTCGAGAGACAGGGGGTTTATACTGGTTCGGGCCTCCGGAGAGTAATACCCTACGTCCAGTGAGAGCCGGTGTTCTCAAGTCCAAGTCTGTAGTAGGGGTGTACAAACTAGTTGGGAGAGGGAGAGGGTCCCAAGTCCCTGAATGATGCGAACGAGCGTGTAGTGTGTGTTGTGGCCGAGTGTTCGACCGGTGTTCGAATTGCCCCGCGCTGACGTCCCCTCGTCCCCTTTTATAGCTTCAAGGAGAGAAGGGAGCGGGGGGTAAGAAAGGAGAAAATTACAACGGGAGTTACTGCCCCCGAGAGCTTCGTCCAGTGTCGTCTGCCGAGCCGTACGGGGAGCAGGTGTTGACGGAGTGGGCGCCCCGCCGGACCCGGGATCGTACATCCTGGGTGGTTGACGCCGATGCCTTCTCGGGTAAGCTCCCGGGTAGTTCCGGGTCGTGGTTGACTTGCCCGAGGTCCTTGGGTGCTCCAGGTGTCCTGCTCGGGTTCCAGATGTCGTCCGGGGGCGCCTGGAATGGTACTGGAGTGCCGGGTGTAGCGCATGCATCCTTCTCCGGACTGTAGCGCTCCTGTTCGGACGAGACGGGCGCCACTGTGGCTGCCGTGGCGAAGGACGGACGCCCATCCTGTTCTGACACAGCGGGTACCAAGTGGGTACGGCGCCGGATGGGCCGGGGCGCGGCCGGGTACTTTCACCCGGGGCGTCGGAGACCACTCGGGAGCGGAGAACCCCTCGGGCGAACCGGGAGGCCACTTGGGAGCGGAAAACCTCTCGGGCGAATCGGGAGGCCACTCGGGGGCGGAGAACCTCTCGGGCGAATCGGGGAACCATTCGGGCGACCCAAGTAGTCGGGGTACGGGGTGTTCGCCTTGCTTTGGGTCTCTGATTTTTGTTTTTTGAGGGGCGGATTGTCGTGAGCTCCTGGGTTAAGAGGTTGGATTGGGCACCCCTAATTCGGATCCTCGTCAGTAGCCCCCGAGCCTGGGGGGGAGATGAAAGCTCGCGCCCAGGCTGAGTGATGGCGTGGATATGGTATACTGCAATCTTTCCGGTGGGGGCGCGCGAGCGCACCCGCCGGGTGTAGCCCCCGAGCCTTGAGAAGAGCTGGTGCTCTTGTTGAGGCTTTATGTCCGGGCGGCTTGCTTTGAATGCAGTTGGGATCGGAAAGCTTGTCGGGGTTGAAGAGCTTGTCGGGGCCGGAAAACTTGTCGAGGACGCTCCGCTGGTGGACCGGGTAACTGTTCAGTAGTTTGACGGGCCGGGCGCGGAAGTATCGGCCCGCTCCCCGCCGCGTGGAAAGGTGGGCGCGCCTTTTGAGGAAACCAGACGAAGCGACGTGCGCACGTCGCCGCGGCGCCAGTGGTGGGCCCGCGCAATTAAGGCCGCGGTCGTTCCGTCCCGTCCCTATTTATAACCGCGTGCGGCGGCGGCCTGGGGTTTCGTCCCTGCCAGAGCTTTCCAACTCCAACGCGCGCTTCGTCTTCTTCGTTGCCGCCGCTCGTCCTCTCGCGTTCCCCGCGGCCGTCGCATCGCCGCTGCGGAGAGCAAGCAACCGAGCGACCCATCTCGCCGGCGCTTCTTCTTCGGCCTGCTGCAGGATGTCGACCTGGGAGCGCTCCCGCGTCACACGCCGGGCGTTGGAGAGCCTCGCGGCGGAAGGCCTGCTCCCGCCGCTGACGAAGGCCACGGAGTGGAAGGTGCCCGGCGCCGAGGACTACCCCCAGCCGCCGGAGGGGTACGTCGTTTCTTTCGTCGCTTTCCACGAGCGCGGGTTCTCCGTCCCCGCCGGAAGATTCATTCGCGCCGTACTCAACGAGTACGGACTGGAGCTCCATCACCTTACCCCGAACGGAGTCCAGCAGATGGCGGTGTTCGAGGCCCTCTGCGAGGGGTACCTGGGGATAGGGGCCCATTGGGACCTCTTCAGGTACTTCTTCAAGTTTTCTCTGCAGACCGTGGAGGGCGGAGCTCCCGCGACGATAGGTTGCGCGGTGCTGAAGGGCAAGCAGGGACGGATGAAGGCCTACATCTCGGGGACCTTGACCAGTTCGAACAAGGGCTGGCACCCGATGTGGTTCTACTTGAAGAACGACAGCCGCAATCCCCTCCCGGCGTACACCGGGAAGACCTTCGGAGAGCTGCCCGCGGCGTGGGCGTACGGGCCCGAGAAGGAGAAGCAGGACAAAGTCCTCGGGGCCATCTGGGAGGCCCTCTCTCGGCTCCGCGACGCGGGGGTGACCACGGCGGAAGTCCTTGGCGGATACCTCTCGAGGGGTATCGTGCCGCTGAGACGGCGCCCCCTCCGGATCTGGGAGATGGTCCGGGAGAATGCCCCCTTCGAGGGGACTGTGACGATGATCCCTCTGCCATCAGGGGACGAGGTGAACCGCCGAGTGACGGCGGCGATGGGGAGGGGCCACGGAGCATATCCTCCGCCGGGCCTCCTCCCGATGCTTCCGAGCGAGCGCACCGAGGATCTGGTAAGTCTCCGTGTACCTCTTCAATCCCGAGCGATTTTCCGTTGGCTGAATCCTGCGATTTTTCAGATGGAGGGCCTCACCTGCACCCTTTCCCGGCCGCCGCTCCCCGAGGACAAGGCGAGGAACCGGGCCGCGGCCGCGCACGCCAAGGCGAAGAAGGATCGCCGGGACGTGTGGAAGAAGCAGGAGATCGCCAAGCGTGAGCGGAACGCCGAGCGATCCAGGAGGAGGAGGAAGGGGGAGGATGACGTCTCCGAGGACGAAGACCCCGAGGAGTTCGTGGAGGTCGTCACGGAGAGCGAAGATGACGAGGAGAGCGACGACGGCTCGCCTCCTCAGAAGCTGAAGTCGGTCGTGGTGTCGTCCGCCGGTGCCTCGTCCTCGGCACCGCATTCGGGGAGAGGCGGGAGAGGAGCGCCGCCGCCACCGCCGGACTCGGGCAGAGGCGAGGGCTCTCGGTCGGACCGGCATCGGCGGTCCTCCGAGGAGCACCGGCGCGAGAGGCGCAGCCGCACGCCTCCGCCCCCGGGAGAGGAGCCGGAGCCGGGACTTATCGGAGCGCGCCCACCGAGGGGGCTCGCCCTCGGGGGCGTCGCGCTCCCCCCAGAGGCCCGTGCCGCGGGACGACAGGCGGCCGCCGTCGGCCCCTCCAACAACGCAGGCGCGGAGCGAAGGGCGGGACGCGCCCCGCACGCCCGTGGTGGAGACGCGAGCCTCTCCCGCCCCGGTGAAGGTCGCAACAAGGCGGCCGGACCTGATTCCGGTGGAGGGAGGAGGCTCATCAAGTCGGGCGGCGCCCCCGCCGGGCAGGAACGCCGCAATCCCGCACGCGGCCCCTCCTCCGACGACGCTCACGGGGTCCAAGAGACCCGCATCCCCGAAGGCCCAAGCGCCGACGGGGTCTAAGCGGATTCGGTATATCGCGTCGAGGTGAGTGATGGCCTGACTTTCTCAGGTAGTTTCGATTTTTCCTGTAATTACTGTTTTTCCCGGTCGGGTTTTGCTGACATGTAATGAACCAGCGGGGTCGATACTCCGCTTCTGGTGGCGCCGAGGAAGACGCTGCGCCTGGAGGCGCAACAGCCCGGGCCTGTGGCGGAGCAAGCCAGGGGTGCGACGGAGGAGCCCGTGGCGGAGCCGGCCGGGAAGGCGGCGATAGACCCCGTGGTGGAGCGGGCTGAGGCGACTCCACCGGTGCCTTTGGTAGAGCGGGTCGAAGAGAGGGCGCCGGTGCCCCCGACGGAGCCAGCCGAGGAGGGGGCTCAGAGGATGGCGCCCTCCGTGGAGGAATGGGTGCCGGAGGGGGACGGTGACAGCCCGGGAGACGCATTCCCGACGGGCCTAGCCTTTACACAGGCCGTTCCCCCGGAGGCGGTCGTGGTGGCGCTCCAATCGGAGCTGGCCGAGGCGTTGGCGGAGGTGGTCCCGCCTGCTCCTCGGGAGGAGCCGACTCATCCCGTCGTGGGGGAAGTCGCCGGAGAAGATGGCCACGGAGACGCGGCTGAGGACGATGGTCGTGATGCTGCTGCCTCGCCAAGGGCTGCGGCTGGTCCTCATGAAGCGGAGACGGGGGCCTCGGACGCCCGTCCAGACGCCACCATGCCGGCGGCCGCTGCAGCCCCCGAGTCCTCCGGGGTGGCTTCCCCGGAGATCGTCGAGGTCGAGGACTCGCCGGAGGGTAGCTCGCGGCTGGTCGTGGGCCCGCGACATTCCTTTCGCCCTATATGCGAGGGCCCGCGTTATCTCCGGGAGACGCCGGGAATGAGGGCGGTGGACCGTCGAATTGCTGCCCTTGTACCCATCGAGGACAACCCGAACCTTCCGTGCGAGGGTCGGTACTTGTGGTACGACCGCCAGAACCCGGCGGCGGGTCCCATCTTCGAGCTGGACGATGCGGCGGAGAGGGATCAGCGCGAGCGTCTCCGTGACGGCCTTGAGGAGATGAAGGAGGTCTTCAATAGGCTGATCATCGATCCTTCCCGGGTGAGTCTCCGGATTTCGTTCTTCTGATCTAACGCCGTTTTGGGGCATGCCTTACCACTCTTCTTTTCGTTTCTGTTCAGGAGATTATAAAGCGCAGTGCCGAGAAGTCGGCATTCCTCCGTCGGGAGTCCGGGCTTTGGCACGCTGTACAGCAGCTCCAGGCCGAGAAGGAGCAGCTGAAAGCCGAGAAGGAACAGCTCGAGGCTCAGCTGGCCGAGGCCCGGCAGGCCAAGGAGGAGGCGATCACCGACGCCGAGGAGGAGAAGGCCGCCCTCGAGGCCAAGGTGGACGAGGCCGAGAGGACCGTGAGGGAGGCGTTGGTGACCGCCGACGCCTCCAATCGGGAGAAGGCCGCCGCCCTGCAGGGGGTCGAGGATCTGAGGGCGAAAGTGGCGGACCTCCAAATAGATGTCCAGCACCGCGACCTCGACCTCAAGACGGTCACCAGCCAGCTGGTCGAGCATGCCGGCAAGCTGGCGGCCGCAGAGGAAGAGGGGGCCCGCTTCAAGGAGATCGCCGCGAAGCGGGAGGAGGAGATCCTTGGTAAGTCATTCCTCTTATCAGTTGTCGGGTGGTTCCTTTCTGTTCTCCTTGCGTGGCGGCAGGTTTGCTTAAGCCTGAGTGTTGATGCAGCCCTGCGGAGGGTGAGAGTGGACTTGGCGGCCCAGCTCAAAGCCGGGGAACGTGAGAGGGCCAGGGCTATTGCTGTCAACCAAGAACTGGTGCTGCTTAGCCATGATCTTCAGGCGCGGATGGGCAGTAAGTATCGTGTGTCGATTGGCTCTTCTTTTTGCGGAGTGATGCTGATAAAGTGCTGTCTGCAGGGGTCGTCGAGGACCTTCGGGTGTCCCGGGAGGCGGGCGAGCAGAGCCGGAGGGCCCTCGAGGAGAAGTCCGAGGTCCATCAGGCTTTGGTCCAGGCGGTCGAGCATCTGCTCGAGGAGCTCGGCGTCGATGGCGGCCCGTCCCTGGTGGATCGCCTCGCCCTCGTCACGGGAAGAACTCGGGCGCAGGCCTCGGATCTCGCTCGGGGTGTGGCACGCAGGATCATCGCCATGTTCTTGTCACACTACCCGACCATGGATCGGAAGGCTCTGCGGGAGGGATGGGCTCCCGGCTACGAGGATACCGAGTACGACGAGATCGAAGCCGAATCCTCCTCGTTCGCCGACGAAGTGGCATCCGTCGCCCTGAAAGAACTTGAGTCGGAGCAGCCATAAGGAACTTGGTTACTTTTTGTTATGTAATGAGCAAAGTTCCTAGGATAACTGTTATTGCTTCGAAGAACTCGTGTTTTATTTGTTGTTTGTCATTTTCGCTTTCTTCCGAATACTTTTCTGGGGGTTGTGGGCCGAGATAGAGAGGCGCGGGGCCTTGCCCGTCAGACTCTGTTCCATAGCCGCCGGGGCTTAGGAACTCGGGAGGTTGGGCACTCGGACTTACAGCCTCCGAGTAGTTTCGGGAGGTTCGAACGATGACAAGCAACAAATAAGGTATGCTGAAGACAACAACTAGTCGAGGCGGTTCCCTTATTGCTTCTCGGGAAAAGGACGCCGGCCCGAGGGCTTGGACCTTGCTCGCAAGCTAGCGCCGTAGCCGCGGGGGCGTAAGCACTCGGAACTTGGACAAGCGTGGTCGCCAAGCCCTTTGAGCTGACGTTTCCTTTTCGCAAGCGCAAAAGTATACCGCTTGATCGCGCGCGAGAGCGATCTCTTGTTGAGTTTTTTGCGAAAAAACGGAGTGTAAAAACAGAGGGGCACCGGGCCCCGGGTGGAGCCCCCGAGCGGTGGGCGATCCTGCACAGGGAAGGGGTCGCCTGCCGCTAAGTTTTGGGAACTCGGGTGCGAGTGAAGTACTCGGAACGGTACAGTATTTTGACTAGTATCGCGAATTGAAAAGTACAGATACTTTGAAGAGTAGAGGGACGTAGCTGTGCGGGCTCGCAGGAGAATGTGAGGCTCTTCGGGAGAGTCGGAGACTCGCGGGGCGAGGTGCCGCCGGGGCGCGCGTAGCCCCCGAGCCTGCAGGGGAACGGTGGTTCGCTTCAGACGGTTCGCTTTCCGGAGTAGCGGGGAGCTCGACGGTTCGCTTCCAGAGGGGCCAGACGGTTCGCTTCCTCCGGCCAGTTACTGGGCCCGACGGTTCGCTTCCCGGAGTA
>QPGU01000592.1:18045-31834 GCA_004135705.1 Alloteropsis semialata | reverse complement strand
CGCAGGCGTGGCCAGTGGACCGCAAGCTCGACCAGCGTAATCGCCCCTTCTAGGCATACCCCTTTCTCTGGTACACCGCCACCGCCACCCTGCATAGCTGTTGCGGCCCCTGCGTCGCCGCCACCTTGCGCAGCCTGTGCACGACATCCGCCAACCATGGCCCTTCGTGGCGAGCTCAGCCGGCGGCGGCCTGCCCTGGCCTAGGTCGAACCCGTACCAACCCAGATGCACCTCAATCGAAACACATGCTAGTGAAATTCAATAAAGAAAATACTAAGTGGTCAAATGTAGATACAGTCAAAGTAAATTTTAGACTATTTCAAAATTGCATGACTCACGACGCTACGTATACATCGTACTAGGTATATCAAATTTAATAGTATTTTAATAATAAAAATAGAGTGAACAAAGGAGTAATTGATCTGGAAAATTCAAAACCTCGGGACCTAGGCACTAGGCAGCTCTTGTTATCTCTGACCTGTCTATCTGCATCTGCATGCCGACCATATGAGCCTCCTGGACGCGTGGCGGGCAGTGAGCCAGCTAATGTTCACTCCTAGCACTACCGGAAATCGACGCGCTGCCGTGTGCCTTCTCCTTTGCCGTGAGCCAAAACTCGGGCACACGGCAAAGGACCTCTTTGCCGTGTGCCAGCCTACAGGCTCACGGCAACGAAAAAACTCACGGCAACAGACTACTTTGCCGTGCGCCTCGAGGTCCAGCTCTCGGCAAACGAGGGACACACGGCAAAATGCCAGCTTTGCCGTGTGCCTGACGCCCGGCACACGGCAAAGGTGACGTCGTCCTCAACGGCCAGATGACGGCCCTCTTTGCCGTGTGCCCCATTTGGGACACACGGCAAAGGATATTTTTGCCGTGTGTATAATTCCTTTGCCGTGTGCCTTTTGTAGGCACTCGGCAAAGTATATATTTTTTTTCAACTTTTGCCTCCCAAACTTTTTCTTCTGCCCAAATGCCTTACGTGGTACCCAATGTTGAGATTTGGAATATTTTCACTATCCTTTTGCTATATTTAGTTACTTTTTTTCAGTGAAGGGATTTATTGAGAAAAAGTAAAATTTGAACTGCAAATGTGTCGAATAATGGAATATAATGAATCAAAAAATGATATTCACATTAATTAGTCCAATCTGAGGCCGTATGCAGGGTATGGAATGAAATTTCGAACATATTCTTCACGAAACATGAGCACGAGAGTGTGGCCAAATCGTTTTAAAATTATATAAAAATGAAACGAAGTCTAAAAATCATAAGATTTGTACTGATATCATGATTTCATGTCTAAAGGCTACGGTAAAAAGATGAGCATGTTTCGTACAAGTTGTCACGTACCCTGCTTACAAATCGAAACATCTCCGTAGAAGTTTCATAGAGTCAAGAAAGAGTTGTTCATATTGCGAGGCATAAGTGAAGTCGAATTGGATATTGACTTTAAAACTTTTTGTATATGCAATATGCTACATAAATTGTTTCATACCAAATTTTGGTTATTTTTTGGACGCGTTTGATAATTCTTTTTTTTGTAATTAACTTTTCTCTAGCCGTGGGCAAAAGGCCCTTTGCCGTGTGCCCCTGGCACACGGCAAAGTAGGTGATTCCGGTAGTGTAGTAGTAGACTCCAATTTACGCTATGAGAGATGAGAGCAAGCTCCAAGGATGACAGCTAGGCAGCTAATATTCTGTCCTCCGAAGGCCGTAGCTCTGTCACTTCTCCATCGACTCCAACCCTCTCTCCATTTTCTCCCTTGACGCCATGAGAGCAGAGGGCCGGCTTAGCACCAAGGCCGTAGCTCTGTCACTTCTCCATCGACTCCAACCCTCTCTCCATTTTCTCCCTTGACGCCATGAGAGCAGAGGGCCGGCTTAGCACCAAGGATGAGCCGTCGGCCCTGCTTGCTGCGGGTGCCGGCTGGATCCATCCATAAGTGCTTCTCCCAGCAACTCTGTCGGCGTAGGGGTGAGCTGCTCATCGAGAGGACCTGCTGGTAGAACAATGGATACAGAATTTACGGATCATGGATACAGAATTTTGGTGGAGTTGCAGAGTTTGTCTGCCTATCGATCATTTCTCCTTTGAAAATTTGCTCCTCTTCTACTACTTACGTCAACTCTGAATAATTGAAAATTTTGGACTGCACCGCGCAGCTGTCCCAGCGCAGCCCTTTCCTGAAAGAGAAGCACCGTGCAGTACATTCACTGCATCGAATCGATCAATTTGCGCAATCGCATACGGCGCACGCAATTTTTTCATTCACTGGATCGAATCGATCAATCGAGCTAGCTAGAACATGTACATACTACAAGCAACAAGCAATAATTACATGCACGATCAGCAACGACACTAATAACGTCGTCTGATCCAGTCACGTTGTTGCCGGCTGTTTGGTGTCCTCTGACGACAGTACCGGCGCAGCGCTTGATGATGATCCTGCTGCATCTGCGTCCTCATGGGCGGTGGTGGTGGCCACGGCCTTCCCTCTCAAGATGGCCACGACGTCGGCGAGGTTGATCGTCGGAGTCGCCTCCTGCTGGTGGTGGATCTCTGCCGGCGAAGTTGGCGGCGCAGAGTCGGTAGTGTCGTTACTGCCGCCGGCCAGCATCTCCCCTGTGGACACCGACGAGGAAGATGCAGCAGGTGGCACCACGGTGTTGTCTTCCTCGTCGTCGTTACTGGTGCTCATCAACATGTCCCGCAGAGTCCGCCGCCGCTCCACCTCCTGTTCCTGCTGCTGCTGCTGCTGCTGGTGGTGGTGGTGGTGGTGGTGGTCACCTATTCCAAAGATCCGTGCAAGCAGCTGCTGGAGCCAGCCAATTCCAAACATTCGTGCAACAAGTATCGCAACTGCAAATATATGCAAACATTATATATATTCTTCTGTCAATAACAACCAATTGGTGCATGTGCTGTGTCTGTGGGACCAATTTTATTTATTAGAAGGTCGGTGAGGTTGAGGATTAATTTTAGACATGCACAGCTCACTTACCGAAGGATATCACTGCGAGAGCCTCGTTAACAATATGGACCCATGTACTCGTCCAACCCACATCCATATTCCACCTGAGGTGCAATACAAAATACTGTATCAAACATGCATGCATGCCCCCAATGCACGAATATATATATGAAAGGTTAGTTGCTGTACACACATGAATGATGAACTGGGGACGGGACATCGTTCGCCAAAATACCCCGACTCCGGAAGTGCGTAGACCTACGCGTCGCCTGCTTAACATTCACGCCTTCAGCAACGCCGCCGCTCCAAATCTCATCGCCGCCGCCAACGCCAGGCCATCCTATCGGGACGCGCTCATGGCCGGGAACCGCGGCACGCGAGGGCACGCCAACGCCGGCCGCGGCGCTCCATCTGATCATCACCGTGGTCGCGGACGTGGCCTCGCCGACATCCAGGGCCGCGGACGCGAGGAGCAGAGGAGTGGACGTGAGGAAGGCCAGGGCCGTGATCGTCGTGATCGCGGACGTGGAGGCCGTGGAGGTCCACCACCGGCTGGTGGTCGCGGTGGCGGTCGCGGCTCGTTTGGCCGTGGTGGCCGTAACCCTAGGCCACCCACGGGGGGTGCCGACAAGGATGGCGCGGCGGACGCCGTGGAGGCAGAGGCTGCCGTTGATCCCCAAGGAGGGGGTCACGTTCGGGGAGCTGAAGCCCCGGCCAAGCAAGGGAAGGCGGAGGATCAAGAACAGGGCAAGAAGAGGAAGCGCAACCCTCCAGTGAAGAAGGAGTGTACTATTTGCACAGAGGAGCACTTCACCAATTTATGCCCTCTGCTGCGAGGTCCCAAACCTTCAGTCGCCTTCTGCGGCGCCGCTGAGGATGGGATGGGGTTCTTCCAAATACAGGCTGCAAGGAACAATCACATTGTGGACACTTTTCAGTCATCAACGGCAGCTCTCATCACAGTTGAAGCGGGAGAAGTTTCTGCTCAGTTGCTACAGGCTGAACTGGCGAGGATTATCCCTGTTCGTTGGGATTGGGAGGTACAGCAGCTGGGGGCGAAATCTTATGTTGTCCCGTTTCCTAGCAAGGAAGAACTTGATCGCATGATTGCAATCGACACCATTAACACAAAGAACAAGGAAGGCACTATCGCATTTGCTGAATATGTGGATGATGTCCAACCCATAAAGTTTTTGGAACAGGTATGGGTGACAGTCACTAGGGTGCCCAGGGTACTTCGTTCTTTTCTTCCGCTGTGGGCAGTTGGGACCATTGTTGGGGCTACACAGAAGGTGGATATGATACACTTGCGGGCGACGGGTCAGGTCCGCATTCTAGTGGCCGTGTATGATGTTAAAAAGATCCCGGTGTCTGCTGATGTTTGTGCTGGCACTGGCATTTACCGCCTGTATTTTAAGGCGGATGAAGCTATACAGATTGATCCTGTTGAGCCAGGGGATGATGATCTGTTGGGTGATAGTGATAAGGAACTAGAGGGGGGCGACCGTGATATGGAAGATGCGGAGGATCATAATCCGCAAAACCCTCATGATAATAATAACACTTCCCAGAAGCCTTCACAACCTTCTCCGAATTTTCCCCCTCAGAAGCAGGCAGCTTTGGTGAATGAGGCTGTGGATGTGGCATGTGAGCAACTCCTGAATGAGATCAGTATTAAAGTCATGCTTGAGTCAGACAATGGGTCTCCACGGAAGACTTACTCTCCACCGACAGAAGAAGAATTGGCTGCTCATAATATTTTAGTGAATTCCACTAACAAAATACACTCTTCTTCTTTTGTTGTGTCACAAACGGCGGAGTACTCGACAGGGGATGCTGTTACAGCTACCGGTGACGCAGTTGGCGAGGTCTTAGGGGGCTCTACAACGCCTTCGCCCCCTCCCTCGCTCCCTCTTGTGGAGGAGGCCGTTGCTGCCCCTACTAAGGTAGGGGGCGGCATTGCTTCTATGGAGAAGGAGGGCGCCCTACCCGCTGCTCACATGGCTGCTGCCATGGTGATGGAGACCGGCACCCCGTCGCCGATCCCTGCTGCCCTGGCCGCGGCAAAGGAGACCACCACCGTCGTATCTTCCAAGGCGGGGGCGGGAGTCGTGGAGGAGGGGGGCGTGCTGCCCTTTACCCCCTCGCTGGCTGCTTCGTCCCAGGAGGGGGGCACGCTGCTCATTGCCCCCCAGCCTGCTGCGTCTGAGGAGGGAGGCGCGCCCACTGCCCCTCGCTCCCTACTACGCCCGAGGAGGGTGGAGCGTCGCTCACGCCCTCCTCGCCTGCTGCGTCTGAGGGAGGGAGGGGGGGCAGCTCGCCGGCGGCAGGTGGCACTTCCCCGACATCGCCGCTTGCCGCTGTCACCTCCGCACCACCTTCTAGCGCCATTACACCAACTAAGACCTATGCAGAGAAGGTACTCAAATCCGTGATTGCACCTGCAGTTACAGCAGCACCTATCAAAGTGCCGCGTCGTAGCTCCAGGAATGCGGCAACGGCTGACGTCCATACCCTACATAAGGTTGAACAACTGGCAGCAAAGAAGAACCTTGAATTCCCAGGTAACTCTTTCACTAGCTTTACAGATTCCAAAATTTTATCAAACCTTGGTAGGGTAGGCATCAACCTAGGCACCTCAGATGTAGTGACAATTAAAAACTTAGAGGTTGACAGGTTAGTTTTATGTGCTAACAGAAAGAAAACTGCTACATCTAAACCCTCCAATCTTGAGAATGATGATGAGTGGGATGACCAACTTGATGCAATTCTCAGCCACGCCTGTGGAAATCTAAATGAGAATTTGCAGGAGGAGGAGAATGATCAAATCATAGATCTCTCTCCACTCCGTCGGAAGAAAAAATATAATAATGCCAAGAATACTTTTAATGGCAAACTTCCCAAGAAGCCAAAGGCCCCCTCAAAAATTATAATAAAATGAAGGGAGTATTCTGGAATAGCAGAGGTCTGGGAGACTTGGCTAAACATAGGTTTTTGGCTGAATTAGTTAAGGAAGAGCAACTTAATTTTATTGCTCTCTCAGAAACAGGCCGAGATTCCTTCCCGGATCATGTCCTCAAAAATCTTTGTGCAGGACATGATTTTCTTTGGCACACCATGGCACCCCACGGTAGGTCAGGGGGCATCCTGCTAGGTGTGGACTTGAATGTTTTTGACATTGGAGCCATTGTGGAGGGAGATTTTTATGTAAAATTCACCCTAAGAGTCAAATCAAATGACTTCAAATTTGTGCTATATACGGTTTATGGGCCAGCACAACTCCAGAATAAGAGTGCTTTCTTAGCAGAACTCGCCAACACGTGCTCCAAAGAAACCCTTCCATATATGATAGGAGGGGATTTCAACATAATGCGAAGGCCAGAAGATAAGAGTTCTGGGGACTTCGACCCTAAATGGCCAAATCTTTTTAATGCTGTCATTGAATCCCTGGATCTTAAGGAGATTACAATGGCAGGCCGCCAATATACATGGGCGGGGCCAGGGGATAATCCAACCTTTGAAAAGTTGGATAGAGTTCTAGTGAGCACGGACTGGGAAATCATGTTCCCTTTGACAACTGTAGAACCTAGGGATAGGAATATCTCAGACCACACCCCTCTAGTGCTTAACACCGGTGCTTCGACCCACCTAACCCACAACCGTCCTTTCAAATTTGAGAGGGGATGGTTGATACGAGATGGGTTTTATGATATGGTTGCAAATATTTGGCAATCTCCATGTTCTGGGTCCACCCCTCTTGAACGTTGGCAATTCAAGATCCGCAGACTCAGACAATATCTAAGGGGCTGGGCGAAACACACTGCAGGGTCATATCGGAAAGAAAAAAAGACTCTGCTTGCTCTTTTAGAGAATATAGATAAGAAAGCTGAGATCTCTCCCTTATCTGATCAAGAGATTGATATGAAGCATTATCTAAAAGAACGTTTAGTTAACCTTCTGAGAGAGGAGGAACTAAAATGGTATGAGAGAGCCAAAGTTAAAACCCTCTTGGAAGGGGATGCTAACACTCGGTTCTTTCATCTAGTTGCCAATGGGAAACATCGAAAGCAACATATCTATAAACTTGAAAATGATCAAGGTGTTGTGATCGGTGATGATCATCTCAAACGTCACATTACGACTTATTACAAAGACCTCTTTGGCCAGCCGGAAAACGTCGATATTTCCCTTAGGGAAGACCAAAACCTGGACATCCCACAGGTATCACCAGAGGAAAATGATATTCTCATCAGCCCGTTCACTGAATCTGAAGTGAGGGAGGCTGTCTTCCAAATGGAGCATAATAAAGCTCCGGGCCCGGATGGTTTTCCTGCGGAATTCTATCAGATGTTTTGGGGAGTCATCAAGGAAGATCTTTTACCCTTATTTGCTGAGCTGCATAGGGAGGCTCTTGATCTCTACAGCCTGAATTTTGGTATTATTACCTTAATTCCAAAGGTGGATAATGCAATAAAAATTCAGCAATACAGGCCAATTTGTGTTCTTAATGTGAGCTTTAAGATATTCACTAAAGTAGGCACAAATAGGCTTAATATGGTAGCTAAAACTGTGGTGAGGCCAACGCAGACTGCCTTTATGCCCGGCAGGAATATAATGGAAGGGGTCGTAATCTTACACGAAACCATTCATGAACTTCACACCAAAAAGAGAGACGGTGTCATTCTCAAAATTGATTTTGAAAAGGCATACGACAAAGTGAAGTGGTCTTTCCTTCAACAAACGCTACGTATGAAAGGTTTCTCCCCCAAATGGTGTCGGTGGGTTGAAACTATGGTCACTGGAGGAAGCGTGGGGATCAAAGTCAATGATGACGTAGGACCCTACTTCCAAACCAAACGCGGTCTCAGGCAGGGAGATCCTATGTCACCAATCTTATTCAACATCGTTGCAGATATGCTAGCTCTTCTCATTAATAGAGCGAAAGCCGATGGTCAGATAAGAGGTGTCGTCCCCCACCTTATAGATGATGGGTTATCCATATTACAATATGCGGATGACACCATCATCTTTATTGATCACGACCCAGGACAAGCACAAAATCTGAAACTGTTGCTTTGCGCCTTTGAGCAATTATCTGGGCTAAAGATCAACTTCCACAAGAGCGAAATATTTTGCTATGGTGCAGCTAAAGAGATGGAATCCTTCTATACTGGTCTCTTCGGATGCAATGCTGGGGAATATCCCTTTAGATATTTAGGGATCCCAATGCATCATAGACAACTCCTGAACTCTGAATGGAGAAAGGTGGAAGATCGTTTCAAACAGAAACTCTCTTCTTGGAAAGCAAAATACCTGTCATATGGGGGAAGACTAGTTCTGCTTAATTCAGTCTTAAGCAGCCTACCTATGTTTATGATGTCCTTCTTTGAGATCCCTAAAGGGGTGATTAAAAACCTCGATCATTATAGATCAAGGTTCTTCTGGCAAGGCTCTTCTGACAAACATAGATATAGACTTGCCAGATGGGACATCCTGTGCCGTCCTAAAGACCAAGGGGGATTAGGTATCCTAAATTTAGAATTGCAAAATAAGTGCCTTCTAGCTAAATGGCTGGTTAATCTGTTCAACACGGAAGGCGTGTGGCAATCTCTTTTAAGGAATAAATATATAAGATCCAAATCCCTAACTCAAGTGGCAGCCAAACCCAATGACTCCCATTTTTGGAGAGGCCTCATGCGTATCAAAGATGAGGTGCTGGCTAAAGGTTCATTCGTTATTAAAGATGGAACCACCACTAGATTTTGGGACGATAAATGGGTAGGAGATAAGCCTCTGAAAGCTAAATATCCATCTTTATATAATATAGTGCGGGATCCTCATGCAACCGTCTCAAAAGTGATGGCTACTAGCCCTCTAAACATCTCTTTTAGAAGGGCTCTGGTGGATAATAAACTTACAGAATGGCTTAGTCTAGTAGCACGGATCTCAAATGTCGAATTGGTGGATGGGTCGGATTACTTTAGATGGGATCTAACCAAATCAGGGTTATTCTCTGTCCGCTCAATGTACCATTACCTTATAAATATACAAACACTTTTTCGTCATAGGAAGATTTGGAAGATAAAAATTCCTCTAAAAATTAAAATCTTCCTCTGGTTTTTACAGAGGGGGGTCGTCTTGACCAAAGACAACCTCGCTAAGAAAAATTGGAAAGGGAGTCAGAAGTGCATATGTTGTAATGGGAATGAAACTATCCATCACTTATTCCTAGACTGTCCCCTTACCAAAATGATCTGGAGGATTATTTTTTTCGCTACTAGTCTAACTCAACCTAGATCAATCAGCCATATGTTCGGGAATTGGCTAATTAATCAAAATAAAAGGATTAGAAATTTGATTTGGGTGGGGGTGGCTGCCATTTGCTGGGCTATCTGGAGATGCCGTAATGATGTTATTTTTAATCAAATGAAATCTAACTCTATTATGCAGGTCATTTTCAGAGGAGCGTATTGGTTACGCTCTTGGGCCCAGCTGCAGCGTGACGAGACAGCCAAGGACGCGCTCTCAACGATGAGCAAGAAATTAGAAATTATTGCTTTAGAGATATCCAATAAAGGATGGAAACATTTATATTGTTTGAACTAGCGTCCTGGTCGATCTATTAGACTATGGCTTTCTCTTTTACTTCCACAAAGTTTTGTAATAATTGGCTGTGTACATCCTTGGATGTAGAGGCCGGATATTGTTTATCCATTATCTAAAAAAAAATGAATGATGAACTTACTTTTGCACTGTGTGATGTGTGTCCCAGCCCAGAAACAGCATGCCAAAATACATGGAGCCCGTAGCGAAGACAAAATGGAAAAACCCATATCCATATGGTACCTCGTCTTCTGACTCTACTACGCTCCTTAGCTGTAGATAAATTAATCTTTCATTTCTGGATTTTATTGATTTGACGATTATATTTGTTGTGTCAATTGGAATAATGAGCAACCTATATATATATACATACCTGTATACGTTTGTACTCACTGCCCGTTGAAAAAGAAGATGCAGCGGTGCTGACCAGCGCAACAACAAAACCCTGCCGCCAAGTGTGAAATGTCAATATAATGGAATATTTATTTGCTGATGAGATACTCCACGTACGTACACTGTGCGTGCAGTGGTAGATACAGTAGGAATCATGCATGCATGACACAGTAGACAGAAGAATAAAGGGTGGTGTAGTGTACTTACCAATATGGTTTTCCAATCAGCACCTGCACCGGCCTTTTCTTTCTTGTAGCATTTTGTCTCTGGCTCACTGTATGTATGTTGAGACAAATTAAGAAAATAAATATAGCGCATAAACTGAGCTCAGTCGTCGTCTAGTAGTAGCCAACGACATCGATCAATCATGATTAACTTACCTACCTTTTGATGGCTGAGTAGCATAGGAAGACAATGTACAAGCCAACTAGCCCTGGCCCCACGTAGAACCCCTTGGCCTAATTTAGACACAAATTAATTCACAATCAAATAAAATTCGCTCCTTTTCCATTAATCTTGACTAGCATTTGATCTAAGTGAGTGCAGTGTGTAGCTAATTACCTCATACTTGAGGGAGATTAGGGGCATGAGGTACTGCAGCAACAAGGTGGCGCCAATATAGCCGACGTTGAGCCAGCAACCGGTGTACCAGAAGGACATGAGCAGGATCCATACCAAAGAGCCAATGTACAATGCCATCGAGATCGCCACCACCACAAGATAGCTGCACATATATTGAACGACGTCGTCGTCGTTACATGCATATGCATGCATGCAGGGAAACAACATGCAGTTACGCATGCAAATGGAATTAAATGATCAATTAACAATATATAATCTAGAAACAACAAGGCAAGAGACGAAGAAGCAAACCCCTACCGATTTCCGACATGTATATGGCACCATGTGTAGTTGAAGCGTGTGATGTATCTGATCACACTTAGGAGCTGAATAACAAGAAATACCCTATTCATATCATCAAGTCCAAATACAACCAAGATTAGTATCTGAAAGGCAAAGGGAAGGACAAGAATATATAAATGCATATATTGGAAGAGTTATGTGAGCTTTGTAGGGGTACCCTGCTCCAAAAGGTGCAACTTTTCCTAGAAAAATAACAGAGACACAAGTGGCGTCAGCAAGTGATGCTAGCTAGCTAGCTATATTACAAGTTGTATGTATGCATGAAGCATGATAGGTTGGGCACGGGAACTAACCGTAGAGCTGGATGAAGTAGGATGGTAGGAACGTAGAGATGGCGATGGAACCCACAAAGAGGAGAGCCTTTGCTAGCCACCACTGGCAGTGCCATATGTTCCTTGGGTCTTGTACCTTCCTCGTGCACACGGTGGAGAGGAACATGACCATGAAAAAGAGCTAACAGAGATGGACGACATTTTGTTAAAAAGGCCAGCACTAGAAATAATTAAATGCTGCTGCTAATGTGAAATAAAGTTTTTGGTGTTAGGATACGTACGAAGCAGGCAAGACTTATGATCAAGACACCCTCGGCTGCAAGGCAATCGCGGTGGCCGTGACAGCCTCCAAGGCGCTGTCCCTGAAAGAATGTTTCGTGGCTTTGACGTAGCACCCATGCCACGATGTTGGCCACAAGGAAAAGCAGCGCGTACACGTAACGCACTACCATAGGGCTCGGCTGCTGACAGAAGGGATGCTGCTGCCTGCTGCCTCTTTGTGTTTGTGTTTGGGGGTCTACAGTCTAGTACTCCCTCCGTTCCAAATTATAAGTCATTCCAAGATTCTTGGAAAGTCAAATCATCTTAAGTTTGACCAAGATTTTTACAATAAAGCATCAACATTCATTATGCCAAATAAGTACCATTAGATTCTTCATTACATATATATTCGTAACATATTTGTTCGGTGAGATAAATCTTTATGGTTCTCTCTATAATTTTGGTCAAACTTAGAATGATTTGACTCTCCAAGAATCTTGGAATGACTTATAATTTGGAACGGAGGGAGTAATTGTTATCAGAAAAAGAAACAACACACGGACGCTGCATGTGTGAGATCGACAAGGATGAAGAAGAAGAAATCAAATGGAGTTGCTAGCTAGTGCATTAATTAATTCCTTGATTTTGAGTAATTTATTTACCTGCAGGTGGACCTGCATGGGCAACACGGCAGGGGTGGTAGACGACGACATGGATTATGATGGGATGGAGTTGAGGAGTTGGTGTAGCTGCTACCTAGCTCTTGGTATGCTCTATAGCTCTAGGGAATGCATGCTCTGCTTCTGAATGCTCTGTTGCTGTTGTCTATTTATATAGACGGCAGAGCACAAACACTCTGAATTGGAACTGATGAAAGGACTGCACCCAACACACGCACCTGCTGTTGGAGCAGGACACAATGCAAATAGCGTGCACGTACCTCTAGCAACCACCTGCACGAGGCACACGTACTCCGGCCGGCCTGCCACGACTGGGTCATACATGCATGCTACCATCATATGTAATATGCATGAACATAGAAATGCAGTGCACTAATTACAATCTAATTGTTGCTCGTATGAATATTTTCCAGTTCTAGGTTCAATTTGTATTTTCTCACATTATATATATGTACAGATGCAAGTGTTACAGCTTGCAGGGGCGAATCCAGAATATATATATATATATTATCTCACCAGGGTCAGGGTCGAGCACTAAGCACTCAAATTAGTGATTTGCAAGTAGTATTGAAGAGGAGCTTATAAAGGAATTTGAAATTTTCGTCAGGGTCAACTGACCCCGATAACTAAACATAAGTTCGCCCCTGAGAGCCTGTTTCAAAAACATGGTACACACGTACGTGGACACTCACATACACGTGCACACAATTACCTCTATCACACACACTCTATCCTTAATTATAAGCACTTCAGAAAGGCTCTAGCCAGTGAATAATCTTAGGTTTTTACCACATGCACCCTACTATATCTATAGGTACATCAGGTACTACTGAATGGAATGTGCGCACCCATGCCCTGGGATTTGGACTTAGGTGAACAAGTTCAACCATAGGAACCTAACAATTGTATATAGTTTGTCCAAATATTTGTGTGGTCATTGCCTACAACTAGTAACATGGCCCGTGCGGCACGCGCGTGCTGATAATTTTATAAAGTATAAATACCAAACCATTTGTCATTCTATCACTCATTTTATGTTTGAACTCTAGACAAAAGAACTTACATCTTTCTCAGGTTTGAAGCACAAAAAATATAATATTTGCTTTGACTTTAATGTTTGCATATGTGTACAAAATAATAATGTACTATATGGAATATATCATCTAATGATATATTAAGATTTATAATACGAGCTTTGTAACAAGGAAATAACTCCAGAATTCCAGTGGGTGTCATCACCAACATGCTCAAACTTCTCTCCAGTCCACAATCACAACAAGCGTCGATCCATGAGCTACAAATAAAGTTGATCAATTCATGCATATAAATTGCCTTCCTAGAATCCTCTAGCTATGGAAATTTTGGAGTCGTGGAAGGGTTGGGGGCGCAATGGGAATGACCGCGTGCGACCGTACACTACCAGAGAACCCTCTATCGGTCCACCCTCATAGGTGCCGGTTACTAAAGACCCGGTACCAATGCAAGTCTAAATGTGTTGACTCCCGAGAATCCTTTGGTGCCGGGCGGTAAAAATCTAACGCTAGCCCCTTCTTTTTTATATCACCCGGACTCATCTTATCCTCTACTCTCTCTCTCACCCGGACTCCCTCTCTCTCAGGCGGAAGCGGCGGCTGGCGAGGGCCCCCGGCGGCCGGAGGCGCGAGGCATCCCGCGGGCCGGT
>QPGU01000592.1:1070-16421 GCA_004135705.1 Alloteropsis semialata | reverse complement strand
TTTTTTGTTTGTTTGGAGTTGCCCAGTACGATTCATCTATCAGGAATATAGATTTGTGAATGTTGATTCTGTGAATGCTTGTGAATGCTTGTGATTTGTGAATATTGATTCTGTGAATGCTTGTGATTCTGTACTGACTCCACGAGCGCGACGATGTCTATGAATGCTTGTGATTTGTGAAATGGTTTTGTCTGTGAATGTCTGTGATTCGTGAATATTGATTCCATGAGGATGAACCAAAATTGAAGCTGGAGAAGATTTGGATTTGGCGGGAGCGATTTTTTTTGTTTTCCTTTTTACTCATCGGTACCGGGTGAAAAACAACCGGTATCGATGACTTTTGTCATCGGTCACGGATGCACAGTACCGGTTCCAAAACCGGTACCTATGAGGTTTTGGAACCGGTGCCGATAGAGGGTTCTCTGGTAGTGGTACACATGTGTTTAAGCTAGTAAACACAATTTTACTACTTTATAGTAAACAAAATTAGTAACCAACAATATTTGAGGATTCATTTAATTCAGAAAAATATATTTTTGATCCATAATTTCATTTGTTACACATTATAACAATTATTCAAGTACGTTGTAATATAGTGTTAAGTTGAACTCCCGATGCATCGCATCAGACTTCAATCCATGTATCTTAAGCTTTGTACATGTTTTCACGAATCATTCCCAGTGGTGGAGTCCATCTACATGAAGTATTCTGGATGGATACGTTTTCATCACTGCTTGAATTGTTTGATCGAGCAAGCGATCACTTTGATTAGATTTTTAGGTGGCGACTTGTTCTTTAATTTCAGGATCTTCGAGTGTCCACACTCAGGGCGACTTGGGCACTCGGACTTCTGGTCTCTGGCAGTCACAGGTAGCAGGACTCAAAACAAATTACAGTCATGCAATGTTCATCTAGAGTAAGGGGCATCAACACGTGGCTGAAGTTCCTTGGCAACAATTAAACCACAGAGTTAATAAACATGTGTACAGACACAAAATCAAGTGTCGGGGTATATAGCTGTAACTTTATGGTAATGAAACTTTCAGTATAGCCCATCACTGAAACATTCGCTCAAACTGCATAGATGGATTTTTGAATTAATTAATTTGGACAAAACTATTGACCCGGAGGAGTTTCTCCAAATCTACACCACGGCTATCCCGGCCACCGGTGGCGGTCCCCAGATCATGGCCAACTACTTCCACGTGGCCCTCCGAGGTACCGCGCGGTCTTGGGCGAGCGGTGCAAGTAGTTCGTCACCAACTTCTCCGCCTCGTTCGCCAGGACTGGGACCTAGGAGGGTCACCAATGTTTGTCTAATTGTCTTAATTATGTATTTTTTGTATTTTATATCTTATGTGGTTTCTTGCTTTGACGATTTTGTTATGAGTTGGTGGTTATATAAATATAGCCTTTGATAGGATCAGAACATGCTTTAATTATTTATATAAAATTGTGTCATGGGATAAAAATTAATGGGAACTTCCTAGCAATGAGCATAGCAGTGCCTTTATGGGCTTATGTGTCATTGAAACCAGCAATTTCGCTAAACATACTGAAAGATACATAAAACTCTAGATCAAATGAAGGAAACTGCATATATTAATTTCAAATAAATTAAGACTACTCATCACGTGTCTCAGATAATAGGAAGAAAAAGCAAGAAGCCCCAAAAGTCTTTAAAATTAAAAAGAAAACACAACATGGTCTATTGTTAAATCTGACACAAAAACATTTGTTTCTTGCCATAGAACTATCAAAGAAAATAGAGATGAGAAATTTAGAGAAAAAACTAGTTAACTAGTACTATCTATGACTAGAAGAAAACAAACTAGTTAACTATGCAACCATATGATTATTTTGACAACACTCCTTGAAGACGAATTGCAACACAAGATACTATCTTCGATCCTATTTGATGATTACTAATTTTTGCACGAGGCAAATGCATACAGATTGGAATATATTTCCGTCACATCTGTATCCCTTTACATAGGAACCATCAGAGAATTTTCCCTCAATATAAAAATTGGCCTTGCAATATTCCTTAAAGCAGAATGGATAGACTTTAACGAATTGTCTGCATGTTTCTGAAAAAAGTATCCACATATTAGTCGATCATAATCATACTTGAATTTTATCACAATTAATTAGTGGTCGAACTGGTAAGAATATCCAACAATGAGATTTGTTGACGCGGAAAATCGGCGGTCGTATCCTCCGCATGCAGCACAAGAAGACCAGGGAGATCTGCTTCGCTCCAGTGCCAGCCTACACTCCGTTCAGGTTCGTGGCGTGCCAGTCAATTTGACCTGAAATTGACAAGGGAATAAAACAGTTAAATTACTCTTTGATTGTGCCGGCTCTATTCCAAACGGCGAAGGCACGTCGGATTTTAGCCAAGACCCAATCAGAATGTATCGGCCGATACCAATCGGACCTCAAAATCGGACTTCATAGATGACGTCAATCGGACCAAATAATCGGACCTCAATCAGACATCCAATCGGACCTCAGAATCGGACCAATCAGGATCGGGCCTTGTAACAGATCAGCCTTTAAATAAAATAAAGCATAGAATATGACCGATATGTAAATAATGGATCAGCTGTGCCTTTGGACAAGATATTAAATAATCAAAGTGTAAGCCGATACATCGTCCATCTTGCCTAGTTGTCAGTTTGATTTATCTTATCGGACCATCTAACCAGCCAATCGGACTAGAACCTTTTCAGAGAAATCTAGCTCCGACGTAGGGAATCTAGATTTCTCCAGCTATGATCAGATTAGATAGCTAAACAATCAAACTCGACTCACCAACCTGTCAACTAAACAAGATGCTCGCACAAGTGTTAATCAGATTAAGCAAATAAGCAGATAAAACATTAACAGGATCGTTCTGATTCTAAAGTATGCTATCGAATAATCAAGCAAAACCTAGCTCCGACGTAGGGAATCTAAATCATGCATAATACTCGAATAGCAATCAGGTATAACCAAAGCTTCCTTTGACTAATCAAGATGAATCTAGCTCCGACGTAGGGAATCTAAACCAAGCATGACAATCAAAGATCAATCTTATCATATTATGAACATCTAGCTCCGACGTAGGGAATCTAAACAAACACAACACTCAAAGAACAACCAGATTAAACCACAAAGCAAGATCGGACCTAGAACGATGCTGTAAGATAAATATTGCTTAAATCGGACCAAGACTAGTGCTCAAAGCCGTTGAAGAAGTAGATTGATTCACATGGCGCAGATCTAAACCAATCTAGCGACTCCAAACAAACCGCAAAAGCTGCCTTTAAGTAACCAAGATGAGTCTAGCTCCGACGTAGGGAATCTAGCCTAATCTTGATGATCTAGCTCTGACGTAGGGAATCTAGACATAAAGTGCAACCCGATAAAACGATTAACTGTTGAATAATCAATATTGATCTAGCTCCAACGTAGGGAATCTATATCAATCTTGATTATCCAGAGATAAATCGGTTGAACAGCATAAACGAGAAAGGGCGATGCGCCTCAATTCAAAGCCTATACTAGTTCGATAAGTTGACTAACTTACTGGTAAGCCGGAGATCAGATCTGATGCAGCCCGTCCACCAATGAGCTTCATCGATAACTACTACTAGGGTTTTTGGCGTGAAGCCGGGTTGTATTGATTGTGAGAATAATTCTTTACAATGGACGAGGGTTTATATTTATACCCCGGTCATGATGAGTCCTGATCGGACCAGACTAACTTGCAGATAAAGTAAACTTATTCTAAGATAGAATGGGACTTTTAATACGCCTTCTGAAAAAGGAAATAGTCCCCGTTCATGCCACGCTTCCTTTTTAGCCGATGTATATTTCTCATTCACCATCAGATCGGACTCTCCTTCTTCATCGGACTCTTCCCCTGCATCGATTTCCTTCTCCGGCACCATTTGTTTGACCATTCAACGGGTCCACTGCGCAGTTTCAACCTCACCACGTCACCATCTGACTCAGCATATCCGGTGCGAAAATCTGGTGTCAACAAGATTATAAAAAAGGAAACAACTAAATGAAAAATGGATAGATGGAAGTATATCGTGCATTGATATGTTATAAACTATAAATGAATACAAATGAAAATAAACAGAGATCTAAATAAAACAAACATGCCAAAGTAGGATCTCCATTTAAGACAAGTAATATGAAGAAGCATAGAGCAACATATCTTGCATCCATAACTAAACTTCAATTGCGTAGGATATACTTTGTTGGAAGTAAGTGACTAATGATGAGTTGCATTTACAAGTTATGCGTATAAATAGGGAGCGCAAGCACTAATAATAGATATATAACCTGAAACATCCGCGCAATTGTATGGTGGACTGTTTCAGCTAACTAACAATTAGTTACCAATAGACTGAAACTGGTCAACGAGTGATACTGGATTAGCCAAATGCACTTATGTATTCAATTAAAGATCTATATCGTATCTAGATCCAAAAGGATCAATATCCCTAACACCCTCAAAACTAACATGCAAATCCCCACCTATGCATGGAGACCGTGGAATCTTATTTCATGGACTTTTGCATTTGCAATATGTTGAGTGAGTCACGTCTGCATGCAAGCACGATACATCTAGCAGGAACCTATTTTTTTTCTTTTATTTTCTTTTCATCTCAAGTTTACAGATGTATAGCAGTAGACATAAGACTATTCTTTCAGACTTTTTCTTGGGTCAAAGCAAAACAAATGGACCTTATCACTCGCATGCATGCCCACCATGTAATTGTGGCGTTTGGTGTTTTTATTCTCTTTGCTTGCTTCTTATCAGGCTATGGATGCATGCATGGACGTACTTATCTCTATGGTATATACTAGAACTTATCTTTAAATTAAGGGCCATATTATTACCGGCCTCTTAAAATTATGATTTCATTGTTCTCAAGTAGCCAAATTTATAAGAAGTTATATAATACAAAATAAATATTTTCATAATCACAATAACAGATGTTTATTTGTGATCCAATATACCAATTTTTGCGTTATGATGGTATCCAGAAAGTTTACCAGCAAGAAGTTGTCATTGTGCAACACAAGTATGATAAAAAAAAACAATGCAATGAAAAATACTAGTAGTTTGATGTTTACATCACCAAACCTATCATTAACGTTGTAATTTGCCTATCAGTAGTTACATTACAAGGTTATTTTGCTAAAAATAAAATTAGGGCAGAGCACAACGCGTGGCTCCAAAAAGATAGACCATGAATCCTTAGGAGATTTTTACCCTATTGCCATGGAACGCATTGCAATAATACAAAATTTGTTGCAATAGGTAGGTGTTATTGCCATCATTTTGAAAATGGTTGCAAAATGTGGCCATTATTGCCACCAATATCTTTCGTTGCTTGCAATAAATAGGTGTTATTGCCACCATTTACAAAATGGTTGCGATTAGTTTACAACAAAATAGTTTTACGTGCCCGTCAATAGCGATGCGCCTGTGGTAAGTTTGTCAATCTCAAGATCGGAACAGCTGATCCAATCTCTCAGAGATGCTCATAATGGTAGGGTTTGCGTGCGTGTATTCATAGGGGTGAGTGTGCGTGCATGTGAGTGTCTACGTCTGTACTGATCTTTCGTAAAAAAAACAGTTTGGGCCCATCGTACCTCTCACGGCGGACCCCCTGTCAAGACCGAGGGAGGTGGAAAGGGGCTTAGATCTATAAAATTCACAAGTTAGGGAGTGATTCTGCATAAATAAAAATATTTTTCTCACCCAAAGCTCCCCATACCCGCCGACGGCGTACCCTCGCTCAGCCCTCCAAATCTGATACTAGTATGGGCCTCCGCTACTGAGATCAAAGATCATGGTCTCCGCCAACCACGAGTTCATGACATCATCAAGGAGACGCAGATCGAAGCTGTATCACACTTAGAGCAAGCCCAAAGCTCCAAGGTGGATGGTGGCTTTGCGGTGCCACATGTGCACAGTGCTGCTGTGGAGGAGAGAGGAAGAATTGGTGGCTTGAAAGGTGACAGTGTAGCTTGAGAGGTGCCGGTGGCTCCAAGAAAGAGAAGGGTCTTCCAAAAAGAGAAAAAGCTGGCTCCAAGAAAGAGAAGGGTCTTCCAAAAAGAGAAAAAGCAAGCTCTATGAGCACTTTCTTGGTAGCTATGTTGTAGATATAAAATCTCATTCGTGGCTTCAATTATATAGCGTATCCTTTCTCCTCAAACCCCACGGATGGTGGCCTGCATTGGCTCTGCTCTGATCCGTCATGGCCGCCGTCATGGGCCATCTGTCGACTGTCGTGTACTGAGGCGCTGTCTCACGCAATTGCAGTCGTCTGCCATCCTGGTTGGTGGCCAAAATATGGCATCTACGTGTCGCTAGCTGCTGTCTCGCAGACAGAGGTCATTGCTACATAAACAGATTTGTGCAGAGGAGAGCCCCACTAGGGGCGTGTTTAATTCGTGTGAAAAAGTGAAAAGTGTATGCATTGGGTTGCGTGCACAGAGAGAAGAAATGAACTGACACGGTTCTCGATGTAGAAAGAGAATGGAAAGTGACGTGAATTGAACACGCCCTAGGGCC
This sequence comes from Alloteropsis semialata, assembly GCA_004135705.1. Classification (NCBI taxonomy): domain Eukaryota; kingdom Viridiplantae; phylum Streptophyta; class Magnoliopsida; order Poales; family Poaceae; genus Alloteropsis; species Alloteropsis semialata. Next base: position 9,835 of record QPGU01000592.1, on the reverse strand, counting down.
CGGCGTCGCTTCTCTTCAGTAATCGACAATGGACAACCTACAAACAAATGACAAATTAGCCAAGTGGATTGTTCAGTCACGAAAACAAGCACTCATCCGATCTGTTTGGACTGATCCATTCGGAAACCAGTCAATTTGGAAGGTAAGTAATGAAGAGTACGTCATAAATCCCAAATTCAAGCGGGCATTAAGTCAAATTGAATTCAAACTTAATAAAGAGCGCCGAAAACTCCGGTCTGATTGATGTCCCACGTGTTCATGGGCAAGTGACGTGGCTGCCATAAACAATGAGCAGATGCATGATGCATGAATTGGGTGTATAAAAATTTAAATATATATATAAAATAAATTTTGTATCAATTCTAGACGCGCTGGTAGCACGGGCCATCTTGCTAGTACTATATAGCAAAAGTACCAATATATATAATACCAAATAAATATCAATTCTATAAGGTATACGTTTGGTGTTATAAATGTTGATGATGTTTCATCCGGGGGTTATGAATTGTACTTCTAATTAGTATGAAATATTCGAATTTACTGTAGCGATAAAAAAGTTGACAAACTAAACAGGGCCTATAGGTGTAGGTTTAGTGTTATAAATGTTGACGATGTTTCCTTTGTAAACTTGATTAATCCTAAGATAGTTACCAAGAAAAAGAAAAAACACCGATCTGTTTAGGATGAAAAGGAATCATTGAAAAGACCTGCACTCGAGCAGAACAGATGTTGGAGAGAGACATTCACACAAAAGGCTGGTGCGCTGATAGGCAAGACAGGCTGTGACTGAGAGGCAGGTGAGGCTTTTGGCACCGGCAGCAGCACCACACCAGATACAGATAGAGCCTTCCCGGGAAGAGGAAGATATGCAAATCCTTTTGCTCTGCGATGCCTTCCTTGGGTGGGTCAGTGCTTATCAGGGTGAGGCCACTACTGGAGAACTTTGATATGAAATTTCTTCAGTTTCGAGTCCCAATTTGATTTTAAGGCAGCTTTATTCCAGAAACTTTGAGGTCATGGATGGATTCGGGATAAAATTGGCACTGGAGCTTTGGGTGGCGTTGAGCTCAAGCTCCGTGGCGGGGACCTTGATCATGGTGGACGGGATGTGAGGTAGCCGGAGGGGGATCTCGAGCTTGGTGGCGGAGAGCTTTCTTTGTAGCAGTGAGTTTGGTGTTGGTGCTTCCCCAAGACCATCAATTAGCAGTGTATCGTTGCAGTTCATAGAAGGAATTAGGAACATGGAGCACCGAGGAAGGGCCCGAGACAGAGAACAATTCAGAGAAGAAGAACAAATGTCAACGACAAACCTGGGCCTGCCTGGTGGAGTCGTCAGATGGTCCAAAATCGAGTCGAGTTGGAAGACGCCGGTTGCACAGGTGCTGCTGGCTTACCGCTTACCCAAACGATATTTTACATGTCAAAGAAATTCTGGTTGTGCACAGAGTATTACAACGGGAAGTTAATTACAGGCGTAAAAAATCACAAAGCATCCAAATAGGGCCTTAGGGGCTGTTTGGATGGCAGGTTTTACATGTAAACCACCGGTAAATTACGCTCCCTATTTATTTTCCACCGGTGAACTAAAAGATCCATTTGGATGAGTGGTTTGCACAAAAATATTACGGCCGGATTAGTCCAATACCGGTGTAAAAGAATAATCGCCTCAAGAGGTCTGGAAAAATAAACGACAACTATCGGGACCTTCGTCTCGTCCGCGATGTGATTCTCGGCTGAGTCCGAGACCTGTGCCTTCCACCCAGCGGCGGCTGCGTGGCCGCCGGACGCTTCGCCCTCGCGTGAGCTTCCCCACGCCGTGGCCGTAGAGCTAGCCTGCACACACGCCTCGCCGGCCGCTGCTTTGCCCCCATGTGGTTGCTCACCCACTGGTTCCCTGTTTGAGCCTTCCGTGGCATCAATGGCGATGCCGGCCAAGAGCGTCAAGCTGACCGCACAAGCGCTAAATTGCTAGTCTGAATCAATCAATTCTCTGATTTTTGTTGCTGATTGGAATTTCGAATTAGTTGCAGAACAAAGTACTGTCCGCCTCGGCATCATTTCATGCAGCTGGGGCCTCTATCCATGACTGCACTGGAGTTCTAGGTGGTGTTGCGCTCAAGCTCCGTGGCAGGGACCTTGATCATGGTGGACGGGATATGAGGTAGCCGGAGGGGTATCTTGAGCTTGGTGGCGGAGAGCTTTTTTTGTAGCAGTGAGTTTGATGTTGGTGCTTCGTTTGCTTCCCCGAGACCATCAGTTACAGTCCATCATTGCAGTTCATAGAAGAAATTAATAAGAACATGGAGCATCGAGGAAGGGCCTGAGACAGAGAACAATTCAGAGAAGAAGAACAATGGTTTTGTGATGATATGTCAACGACAAAGGGGCCTGCCTGGTGGAATTGTCAGATGGTTCAGAATCGAGTGGAGACGTGGAGTTGGAAGACGCCGGTTGCACAGCTGCTGCTGGCTTACCGCTTACCCAAACGATATTTTACATGTCAAAGAAATTCCGGTTGTATTCTTGTGCACAGAGTATTACAACCGGAAGTTAATTACAGGTGTAAAAAATCACAAAGCATCCAAATAGGGCCTAAAGGAAATGTAAGGGAAGGTGGCCAGTCTTGTGAAAGAAAAGAAAGGGACTTGTGGTGAATGAGGCAGGAGGGAGGGAGGACAATCCCAAGGACGGAAGGAAGGAAGGAATGGAAAGGAAACGGATGCAGAATTGCAGATGCAGCCTCCCCCAGACGGAGGGAACGGGGAGTGGAGGGAGGGACTACTGGGGAGGACACCACTGCCAAGGACAGGAGAGGACGTCGACTGATATGGCGGCGCCGGACGGGCAGACGGTACCTGAGAGGTTGAGACCAAACGGGGCAACCAAGGCAGGCGACGAGACGAGAAGACGCCTCCCCGAGGAGGCGACGGAGACTGCTCATGAATGGTGACTAGAACATTCCACGCGCTTTGCGCGTCCTATAGGCCATGATAAGATTCAAAAAATCAGCAGGTCTTTGTGTCAGATATGTTTTTTACCTACAGAATAAGTACGTCCTAAATAAACTCATACTGATACAATACATTATATCAGAATAAACTTGCACATTATACCATGGAGCATATGCACTATCAAAATATATTTCATGGCGCATTCAATATAACAAATTTGGTATGTAAATGTTATTATTTTTTTACGAATTTGGTCAAAGTTAGCCAAATTTGACTTAGCACAAATCTAATAAGACATGTAAATAAAAACAGAGAGAGTACACACGTACACATTATGGCCTTTTACTTGATCCCTTGAGAAATGTATGCAACATAAAAATGAAATTACGAAGCCTCGCCTTCTTATGATGTCCTCTTGCCTTTGTGTTCTTCTTGTAACAAAAGATATACTATTTCCATGCTTGTACCAAAGGTCCACGGGCTAAAATCTAAATCAGCACCTTGTTAACCTCGATGTGCAAAATAATTTAAAAAGATTTCGCTAGAGTAACCCTCATGATCATACAATTCATAGAAGCATTTGACTACAGATAAAGCCTTGTTTGGATCCAGTCTAATTAAAATTTAGGTAGCTAATGGCTAGAACCTTTCTTTAGCTAGCCAAAGGGTATCTAACTAAATTTTAGCTGGGGGTGTCTGAATCCACCAGCTAATTGAATTACTTGGACAATTCTATCCTTCACCAAACCTTCATTAATTGCGGACATATAGTATAGTGCCACTGGAAAAATCCTGTTTATGGTCGGGGTAATTTGGTTTTTCAACTCTTCTAGTTGTGTTTAGCTAAGGAATATGCACTTTATGGCATGCAATAAAAGTTTAGCTGAGTTTTAGTTTCCCGTTTGGATCCCTAGCAGCTAAACTTTGACTCTCTTTGTTTCACTTATAATCTGCTTATCGATGAAAATAAGCAAGAATCCCACCAAACACCCTGCTTATTTTCGTTTATTCTCACTTCTGTGATAATCAATTCCAGATATTTGAATAACAATAATAAAAAAATCGAGGATCGAGAAATTTTTCGCTTACCTTAGAATGTAAGTATGGCTGAGGGAAGCCGAAACGAACACGCCTAGCTGATGGTTCTAAACGGGGCCTAAGTAAGCATTTTTTTTCTCTGTTTTTATTTGGAGCACCATTATTAACACATGCAATGGATGGTTCATACAATATTACTTTATGCAATTCTTAGTCAATTGTCATTTTCTCTTAGCCATATCGCGAGTCACAGGGTACCACAAAGAAAAGGATATTATTCTGTGATACCCTAAAATCTAACTTGTTCCTGATAGTGCTATAGCCTTTAGGGGATTGAGTGGAATCATATAATTCTATTAACTGCCTCTGGTTATCTTCAACAAAAGAGAGGTTTTAAACCGTGATGAAACTTAGGCCCTGTTTAGTTCCACCGGCAAATTGGCAAATTTCACTATTCATCAAAGGGAATCTCACATGCATAGAGTATTAAACGTGTGTTAATAACAAAACTCATTCATAATCCCCGGTAACTTTGCGAGACGAATCTAATGAGCTTAATTTGGCCATGATTAGATAACGTCGTGCTACAGTAAACAATCTCTAATGACGGATTAATTAGGCTTAATAGATTCGTCTCGCGATTTCCCGTCCATCTGTGTATTTAGTTTTATAATTAGATCATGTTTAGTCCTCCTAATCTTCGATTTAGAATTGCTACAGTAAATTTCACCAACTTTCCATTCCAACTAAACAGGCCCTTAGACCATTATTATGGCTAGAGTAGTGCTATGCTTGCTCTAGTATCCACATGTACAACTGCTAAGCAACGTAGGGAAGTAGTAGCGAGGGGATTTGGGTCAGCAACCTGCAAGGCTGCAACTGGGGACCACCACATATCCAGCAGCCGAGTGAGGCCGGAGGCTTGACGCCACGCGTCCGCCACGGAAGGCAGCTGGAGCACGTAAAATGCGGAGGGAGCTCTAGGAGCCCGTGACCTTTAAGAAATCCCGATTGCCTCGTTGGGTTTGGATGGATGACCACCGCTACGAGAATAAGTCAACTTCATTATACTTGGAGGCCTCCGTAGCACCTTCCTTCGTACGGCATTCCATTGATCACTTCACTTGTGTTCGAAGTCAATGCAATGCAATGCAATGTTGTCAAACCAAAACCAAAATGCCACGTTTTCCCACTTCATCATGGCCTTAGGGCCTGTTCAGTTGGCCCTCAAATTTGGCAAAAAAAAGTTACCGTTTACTGTAGCAAAACTAAATCGAAGATTAGGAGGACTAAACATGATCTAATTATAAAACTAAATACACGGATGGACGGGAAATCGCGAGACGAATCTATTAAGCCTAATTAATCCGTCATTAGAGATTGTTTACTGTAGCACGACTTTGTCTAATCATGGCCAAATTAGGCTCATTAGATTCGTCTCGCAAAGTTACCGGGGGGTTATGGAATGGGTTTTGTCATTAACACACGTTTAATACTCCATACATATAAGATTCCCTTTGATGAATAGTAAAGTTTGAGGTGGGAACTAAACAGGGCCTAAGTCAACTTCATTATACTTGGAGGCCTCCGTAGCATTCCGGCCCAGTTTAATTCAGCAAGATAAGTTTAGAAAATTTACTGTAGCAAAACTAAATCGAAGATTAAGAGGGCTAAACATGATTTAATTATAAAACTAATTACACGGATGGACGGGAAATCGCGAGACGAATCTATTAAACCTAATTAATTCGTCATTAATCTACGTTTAATACCATTAATTAGTGTCCTAATATTTGATGTGACGGGATGAATAGGGAAAACTTATGGAATTAAACATGGCCTCCATTTTTTAGAAAAGGGAATATCCATTGATCACTTCACTTGTGTTCGAAGTCAATGCAATGTTGTCAAACCAAAAACCAAAGTGCCACGCACTCACGTTTTTCCACTTCATCATGGCCTTAGGCCTTGTTTAGTTTCCACAACAAACTTCACTATTTATCCAATTTCACTATTCATAAAAGAAAATCTTACATGCATGGAGTATTAAACGTGACGAGGGTCTGAATTAGGGGTACCCAATCAAGCCCTTAATCCGGGTCCTCACAATAATCCACCCCTCAAAAGCAAAAGCCGAAGATCCAATGCAAAGCGAACTCCCCATACCCCGACGGCTCGGAGGCCATCCGACGAGTCTCCGATTCGCCCGAGGAGTTCTCCGCCTCCGAGTGGTTCTCCGATTCGCCCGAGGAGTTCTCCGCCTCCGAGTGGCTTCGCGGCTCGCCCGAGGAGTTCTCCGCCCCCGAAGGGCTCTCCGATTCGCCCGAGGAGTTCTCCGCCCCCGAAGGGCTCTCCGATTCGCCCGGGGAGTTCTCCGCCTCCGAGGAGTCTCCGGCTCGCCCGGTCAAACTACTCGGCCACGTCCCGTCCCGGCCCATCCAGCGCCGTACCCACTTGGTACCCGCCGCGCCAGAGCATGATGGGCGTCCGTCCTTCGCCACGGCAGCCACAGTGGCGCCCGTCTCATCCGAACAGGAACGCTACAGTCCTGAGAGAAATGCATGCGCAACACCAGGCGCCCAAGGACGATCCCAGGCGTCCATGGACGACACCTGGAACCCGAAGAGGACACCTGGAGTACCCAAAGGCCTCGAGCGAGTCAACCACGACCCGGGAACTACCCGGGAGCTTACCCGAGAAGACATCTACACCAACCACCCGGGATGTACGATCCCGGGTCCGGCGGGGTGCCCACTCCGTCAACACCTGCTCCCTGTACGGCTCGGCGCGCGGCGCCAGCTAAAGGCCTCGGGGGCAGTAACTCCCCTTGTAATTTTCTTCTTTCTTACCCCCCGCTCCCTTCTCTCCTTGAGACTATAAAAGGGGACAAGGGGACATCAGTGGGGGACAGACGGACATCAGTCGAACATTCGAACACAGCACGAACAGCACGCTCACTCGCACAGCACAGGGACTTGGGACCCTCTCCCTCTCCCGACCAGTTTGTACCCCCTACTACAGACTTGGACTTGAGAACATCGGCACACACTGGACGTAGGGTGTTACTCTCCGGAGGCCCGAACCAGTCTAAACCCCCTGTCTCTTGAGTCACCATCCGGGCCCCGACGCGCGATCGTAGAAATTTACTTGCCGGCGGTAGAGAACCCCGACAGTTGGCGCTCCAGGTAGGGGCATTTCGCGTGTCACGACACTTCACCAGGGCCCGGATGGCCCACAGCGGCGCCTCGCTGGCGCCCGGCGATCACCTGCGGTTCGGCTCCCTCGACTTCGTCTTCGGCAAGTCGGTGGAGCCCATCATCGGGGCAACTTTCGTACGCCCCAAGCTTGCCTGCGACAATGATGGCAAGACGTTCCACAACGAGGGGCCCAAGCCCTCCCACGTCACGACGGGAGCCACCGCCTACGTCCTCGACCTGCTCGGTGGGGACCTGGCGGCCGCCCTGGGACGGAGCCCGTCCCAGGAACGCTTCCGCAATGTCTCCTACATGATCACCAACCTCGCCCTCCAGGTTGGAGGGCAGGAGCAGCTCCCCTGGGACGAGTTCATTGACTGCTACAACGCCATGTACCCGGAGGGACAGCCAGGCCTGCCGAGCGACCCGGCGGCCACCCCGACACCGACGGAGTCCGACCCCTGCCTCCTGCCGACTGCCAAAAGCACGGTGAGCGAGCAAAGACCGCACCCGCGGTTGAGGTGGGTTCCGCCGAACTTCGACCCTTCTCGGGAATGCTTCATGTGTCACACCCCCGACGGGGATGTGCAGTCCGCCAGCAGCTCGACGAGGGACGGCGCCCCCGCAGCACCACCTGCCAACGCCCCTGCGGCTCCGCCTGCCCGAGCCCCTGCAGCTCCGCCTGCCAACGCCCCTGCGGCGCCACCGCCCAACGCCCCGGCGGGCGATGCCCGGCGGGTCAGGCTGCAGGAGCTAGACGAGGCCCGGCGTCAGATCGAGGCAGAACGCCAGCAGCTCAACCGCGAGCTCGGGAGAAACGCGGATGGAGGAGCCGCCCGCGCACGGGCCCGGGACGTGCAACAGCGCATCGTCAACGACGGTGGCAACGCCAACGACGCGCCGGTCTTCAACCGGGCGTCCCAGAACCTCGCAGCGGCTGCTGTCCTGCTCCGTGAACACCCTGAACCAGCGGCGCCCGAAGATCGAAGGTTCCATCAGCAGCTCCGCGCGCTCCTGGAAACCGCAGCAGTCCAACAGGCGGAAAGCTCCGCCTCACGCCAGCGAGCTCCTCGGGAGCCCGATCGAGAGCATTCCGTGCATCATCACGGGGCCGCAGCCGACGGAGGCGCCAGACGACGGGACGAGCACCATCAGCACCGCCCACGCCGAGCCTACAACAGGCGGCGCGGGGGCCGCTACGACAGCAGCGAGGACCGGAGCAGGAGTGCGTCACCCGACCCCAGGGGGCCGCGTGCCTTTGGACCCCGCGTCCTCGGCGCTCAGGTCCCTCCGCGCTTCCGAGCTCCCACGACGGTGCCCAAGTACGACGGGGACACAAACCCCAGTGTCTGGCTGGAGGACTACCGGCTCGCGTGCCACGCGGGGGGAGCACAAGACGACTACTTCATCATCAAAAGCCTCCCCCTCTACCTCGCCGACTCGGCTCGGACATGGCTGGAGCATCTCCCTGCAGGCAAGATCGACAGCTGGGCGCAGTTGCGTGATGCCTTCATTGGCAACTTTCAGGGCACCTATACTCGCCCCGGGAACCCTTGGGACCTCCGCAACTGCCTCCAGAGAG
>QPGU01000518.1:0-17031 GCA_004135705.1 Alloteropsis semialata | reverse complement strand
AAAAAAGTTATAAGTCCACTGGGAGAGTACCACCATGACGGAACCGCTATCGCTCAATTGGACTCCCTTTCCGCTCCTTCTTCTAGTTCTGCTCGTTAATTGTAAATAACTTTTAAATGCTCTAACTTTTGTATTGGCCGATCTCAAATGTTTATATGTGAATGTTCGAAAAAAATGCAATCAAAGTCGGGTCAAAATCAATTGACAATTGCGACGACTTCAATCTTATTGCGTGAAAGATCGTGTACGACATATGACGAGCAGACACGTAGACGCGTAGATTTGTATATAACTAACCCAAATATCAAACATTTAAAAAAATAATCAAAACAGCCTTTGGTACCGGTTGGTAACACCAACCGGTACCAAAGGCCCTCCCCCGCATGCCTACGCGGGGGTCGGTCCTTTGGTACCGGTTCTGGACCGGTACCAAAGGCCGCCCCCCTTTAGTCACGGTGTCGCGGTACCGGTTCCAGAACCGGTTCCAGAACCGGTACCTATGAGGGTTACGAACCGTGACCGATGACGAGTTCTCCAGTAGTGAGCGAACATGCAGTTTGGAGAGATCTGCAAAGATGAGATGACCTACCTTATCACAACTAGCAGTCTTTTTTAGAAAATGGAAAATGTTTTCCGGCAGATCTGGAAATGACTTTTACCCTGTGTGTCAAAACCCGACAGAAAAATACCATATAATCAGGCTAATCCCGACAGGAATAGAATGACAGAGAAAAATCAATTGCCTGTCGGGAAACCGTTAGGAAATATTTTTTCTGCCGGTTTTTCTTCCCTGACAGTTCCCTCACAGAAAACTGTTGTGCCATCCCGATGTGGCAAACATCAGATTTAGTCATTTTTCTGTCGGTTGCCACTCAGAGAAAACACCACTAGAAAATAAAAAAATCCGATACAGAAATCAATTCATTTCACCCACATTGCATATTCAATGACGCATACAAATATTGAATTTCAATCAAAGACCAGTTGATCTGTATAGTCCATAGAAGCAACCATTTTTTCTCATTACAGTTCCAGTACATACAAATCAAAAGCTTTCTATATTTCATTAAACTGGAGGTTAAAAGCACATATCATTAGTGGCTTATAGGCTAGCTTTCTGTTGTCTTCTGTTTCTGTGGCACCCATGGAGTATAGTCAGTCCAATGAAATATAAGTTCTACCCCGTAAATATTAGAACTCTTAAGCATGGTCCAATCCTTTGATCTGGAGACAAATCAAACTGGGGGAATATGTGAGAAATGAAGAGTTGACATGAGCTTGCCTTGTAGACTCAAGAAGCCACTGTCACCATTGACATCAACCTTTTATGTTATCTTCTTTCCTTGCAAATGACAAAGAACTGAACATTAGCATGTGATGTGAAGTAAGAAACAGCCACAAAGAATTAACTGTAATTTGTCGTAAAAGGCATGTACACTTGTTTCAGAGATCTAATGCCCAAATGACAGCAGTACTATTGCATAACTGAGAAATTTCCCCTCTAACAGACGCTCAGGGGAAATTTTACTGTACATAGACGATTGGAGAAGGGAAAAAGCAATGGCGAAGGAGACAAAGCAACCATCTGCTCCTCCAGCTACTCATTCTTCTCATAGTCTCATGCTTTTCCTGGAAAACAGAAACATATTTCAGATCAATACCTCATCATTAATACATGTATGTCATCATTAATACATGTACGTCATCATTAATACATGTATCTCATCAAGTTTGGACTTTCTACGTACAATACAAAAAGCTTAACTAGTTATATTGGATCAGATAATCAATGTAACACAAGCCTAAACAAGGAATCCAACTAGCCAAGGCAATCTTCTCCAGAATAACTCAAATTCAAAATTTCTGTGCACTAATATTTTTTCTCGTAATAGCAACAGGAGTGGAAAAGGTAATGCAACATTTACTGGATATAGCTCTAGGATTCATACAGAATTGCTACCTTCAGCTCGATGTTCCTGAGCTTCCATGACAGATTGTAGAGCGTCGTGCCCTGCATCAAAATAGTAACAACTAAGTGTCGAATGAATGAAGAAAAGGAACTGACAAAGAAGCTTATGCCCATCTGCAGTCAAACATTACTGCCAGTACATACAAATCAAAAGCTCTTTATATTTCATTAAACTAGAGGTCAAAAGCTTTGTAATAAATATATTTCAGTAGTTTGACTAAAAAATGCAATGGTAGCCTAACTGCTAATTCTTAATCGTTATTACCAGCACAACTACTGCAATCAAATTATGCGCAAACTCCTTAGAAATATTGGACTATCTTTTTCAGCAGTTTTACAAATTGTAGTACAGTTGTATTTGACACAGTTCACAAGATAACAGAACACGGCAGTCAGAATCACTTATTGTACAACTCCATTTTGCTTAAAACAATAAGTATATTTCACTAACAGGAACCGAACAAGATCTATGGAAGCAAAACCAGTAGTTCACTGGACAGAACATTTTTTTTTCAACTTACAAACATTGGCAGTTCATTGTAAAATGAAGACATTAGTTACAACTTACAAGCATCCCCTGAAACGACAGAGTAGCACACGTAGATTAGAGATTAGTTTCCCACTCTGGGAGGATCACAGATCGAAGGTTGGCATCCATCATTCATTCGATCTCCCAATCCTTACCCGCTAACGAAAACACCATGGAATCAACAGCACACAAAAACAAACATGCAGGAGTCGCCACGAACCTGCAGCGCGCGGCATGCGCGAAGGCGTGGCCGCGGACCGAGAACATGCTTGTGGGCCTCAGGCTTGAGCTCCAGCCGCAGATCTGAGGGAGGGCCCTCATGCCTCCACCGGACAGGGAGGACAAAGAGTAGGCACCGGAGGACGCCATGGGCGGCGAGGTTGCCATGCAGGAGGCGGATCTGAGGTGTCGATGCGCAGCTCGCGAACCATCGTCCCTGTCCGTTGCCAAGTCCCGCTCCACCGCTGCAATCTCACCGCACCTGTGTGGGCTCGCGGAGCCGCCGTCGCAGCACTGTTCCACATCACTCCTGCGACCTCGCGGCGCCTCCCACGCCGCTGCGACCTCGCCGCGCCCCTACGCCGCTGCGGCTTGCGGGGATCGCGGAGACACAGTAGGTGGAGGTGGAGGCGGAGGCAGAGACGGCGGGAGGAGATCTTGGAGCGGTGCCGACAGGTGGGACTGTGCGGGCGGAGGAGGACGGCGTCAGCGAGGCCCGGGAGGGGAGGGAGGGAGGGAGATGAAAAACTAGGGTTTCTAGGTTTATATACCCACTACGCCGTGATGGAAGCCATCCGATGGGCAGTATGTTTTTTATATGTAGTAGACAACATCAAAGTTATTGTGTAGGAGTTTCAAGAATTTTAGAACATGTTTGATATTTTCTATCATTTAAATGAATTTCTGCATGATTATCGAAAGTAATCCTAAGTTGAACTATGTGTACCTCCAATAAGATTCGAAAAATTGCAAAAATTATGTTATGATTATATGTTCTATTGTAGACGATATCCTAAAGATAGATGAAAAATTCAAATGTGCTCTAGGTACAATTTAAATTTCTATCTCTAAATTATCGCATAATAATTATAATAATATCTAAATTTTGTCAAAAAGTTCTACAAATTGACGTGCCAACATATTTTTAGTTCATTAGATTTCCACAAAAACTAAATAATTTTATTAAAGTAGTAACATGCATTGTTCACAAAAGGATACATCTCTCACATAGTTTCTTATAACTCAAGTCAAACTTTGATATTTGAATACTTCGTAACATTTTCGAACCCATGTGCACCTCAAATTTGGACATAACCTTATGTTGACCATAATATTACAAAGTATTAAGTTATATTATTAGCAATTGTTATAAAAACATGTTTTTTCTATTCTTTACTAATATGGAAGAAAATAAGCCATACAAAAAGATCTAATAAATAGCAATTAAAATACAAAAAATGCCATTAAATGAAAGATCGTGATTTTAGAAAATATTAGGAAAAAGAACCATCAAATTTGATGTTCTTACGAGGGAGAAAAACTAGTTACAACTTTTAATTGCAGATTAAAAAGAAAAGGCTGAAATGTTTATGTGTTCTTTATCCAAACAAACTGTCCTAGCTGTTTACTATAGGATCTGTACTAGCGTCCACTTAAACATAGAGCTTTGTGCGGCGCAGTGGTGAGCTTATCTTTCCTTGAAAGAGACATCGTCGGTTCAATCCCTTTTTGTACCAATTAATTTTTGCATTTTTTTAATTGCTATTTCCCTGTGAGTTAATGCTATTTTCCTCTGAGTTACCCGACAAGAAATTAGGATTTTTCCGTGAGTTAGTGAACCCCACAAGAAAATTCCTATTTTCCTATGAGTCTTTATGTAACCGTCAGGAATAATACCCGACCCACAGGATAAAAGTGGTTCCAGTAGTGAGATTATTACAAGCTTTCAGCATCTCCCGCTAAATCAAAATAGGAAACCAAAATGATATAATTTAATCTAGCTAGGCTGAATAGATGCTTTATCTTCTCGTCACGCTGCAGTAGCGACCAGAACCGCGGCCAATAAGTTCCCCTGAAAATTGCCTGGTGATTCCAGATTACGGATGGCCGCCATGCGATCAGTTTTCTTCAGCGTGTGCTCATCACTTTGGGCCAATGACCGAAGGCGGCGCCTCAGAGTAGAAGTATTTCCATGTGCTGCCACATCTTTTGTCTTCTTGTCACTGTTCTTCATTTGCTTCGTAGCCCCTAGCTTTTGTATAGCTAGCCGCTGATTGACCTGAGGTACCAGAGTCTTCTGGTTTGCATCAGATTCATACTGCTGCACACCCTCCAAATCAACCCCAAGTGATACATTTTGTCCGGCATCCAGCACTGTCGCATCAGTACTCGCCACAACCAGTGAGACATGGGCTGCAACGGGAGCTTCCACCACTATTCCACTTGGCGAGAGATCACAACTAGCAGTCTGTACGTTTCTCTTTTAATGAGTCCATGTGTGTTGTACATTCATTTGTAGAAAACGTAGCATAAATGGCTACTATTAGGGCCAGGAATTGTCATTCACTGGGTAAATACATAACAATTAAGCACATCTATATATTATTCAGTTTATGAGAGTCATTTAGACATGTCCATAATTTGCTACACATATTATTGTATTGTGTATTTGTTGTTCTATATAGTCTCCCAATATTGAGCATCCGATGCCTTTTCCTTCAAAATATGGTCTTTCCCGGAACAAAAAAAGATGGATACAAAGTCTGGGCCCATTTCATGGTATTTTATTAAAGCCAATATAGTGCTGGTTGGTGAACTGTTTTATGAGGAAGTAAATCACCCTTTGTAACTAGTAAGCATGAAAACAGGGACTAGAGTGCAGCATATAAAATCAATGACGGCAGCACAGAGCTGATATTTTAGTCTGTGATGGACATGAGGATGTCAAATTCCTCAATGGCAGCAGAGAGATGGTACCTATTAGGCATGGAAGATACTGGGAGTCTATTAGGTTTTGATAGAGTGCACTTGCAAGTTAATCCAGCACTCCTTGGTAAAACTGCAAAAGCAGATGCTTGACAGTCTCAATAGTTCACACCGGACTAGTTTCGCGTAACTGCAGCATAGCATTCAGTTCCAGCAGGACTCCCGGCTTGTGTCGGCGAGCTTCCATATGCATCCTCGTGCATTTCATGATCGACGGATCAATGTGTGTGCTTCTGTTTTGGCTTTCGGTTTTGCTTTCTCCATACTGCTTCTTCATGTTCCTTAATTAGTAACTATATGCATGTCTCTAAATAGTTTTTTTTTTATGATTGTTCGAGTGAGAAATACGCTGTATGACCTTGTCAGTCCATGTGATACCTTCTGAGTAGTGGTTATATATCTCTGTACTATGTCTCAAACCAGGCCATAATGTATGGATATCATGCGAGTTATGGTTACAACAACTCCGGACATTTGTTACGAGAAATTTATTTGTTTTTCTACAGAAATCTGTTCACATAAAAACTCTGATCATAAGTAAATAAGAATGTTAACTCGGCCAAATCTTCAGAACCCTACGCCGATGCAGTACGCAGATCAGGGCGTGGCTACTCTGTTTCAGGCTTTGGTAACTTCTCCATGATGAGATCAGCGGCAACCAACCAATCCACTAAAGCCACTCGTTTGGTAGCTTTATTAGCGATCCGGGATGTGCATTAGGTTAGACTGGATGGAGTTTCAGCTAAAAACTATTCGTGCTGTATGTCAGCTTTCCAGTAGATGCACATAGAAAAAAGTTTAGATTGCTAGGAATAGCTTGGAATGTTGTCGTGGCCACTATCATGTATGGAAGTCATTTAGATGTGTAATTAATCGAACCATGAATATTTGTTCATTTAAAATGGTTTTGTTGACGCAAAAACTGTGGCAGACCGCTCCAATTAATCCGGCTTAAGAGCATAGGACCACTATCACAGCAGTGCGCCACGCCCCTAAACCGAGTTAATCGTGCAATCCGTCGGATACCTTCCCGATTACACCACATTTTTCTCTCGACCGAAACAAAATAGCAGCAGTCCCACTCGAAGGTGGGCTCAGGCAGTACAACTCATCGCATATTTTACATCACACGGTTCACATAGATAATTATACAAATACAGTGTATAAGTTTTAAGTTATTACAAGCCAGAGTATGCTACAGCGGAAAAGTTCTAACGACAACACAAAAGAAGTCATGTGGAGCCCTCACATGACCTCAGTCACCGCGGCCCGAGTCGGACTCGGACGGCACCCGCTCCACGGTCCAGCCGTCGGGCAGCACACACGGCCAGGTCAAAGCAGCAACCGGATCATAGCCAGCACAATCATCTGCGAGAAAATTAAGCCACAAGCAAGGCTGAGTACTAGTTACTCAGCAAGACTTACCCGACCAAGGATCAAATTCTAGACCATGCAAGGCTTTTTGGCTCTGGGGTTTGTTTTGCCAAAAGCATCTACAAATTAATCCTATTTTCAAGATTTTAGCCAAGTTAAATTGAGACTAACCATTACTAGATTTGCCAAGCTATCCAATGACAATCAATATTAATCTACAACAATCAATATCTTATAATAATTGATTCACCTTTCAATCACATACTTCCACTAGCCACATCTCTAAACCCATTGGCCAAGCCATTGATGTGAGACAAGCGATCAAGCAGCTTCATGTAACCGCGAAGGACGGACAACTCGAGTTGATTTTAACCATGCATGGGACAACCTAATCGCACGACCCGTGAGAGACACCCAGGACCTCACGGGGCAACCTTTCCCATCTCTCCCTGCCATCTGCCATCGGGGACCACTCCGCCCGAGTGCACGCCCCTAACGGACCCCAGGTGCCCCAGGCAAACCTATGCCGCGGCCATTGCTACACTCGCCATCAACCCCTCGCCCAAGGGAGTGGAAAAACCCGTCAGATGTCAGTTTGCATCAAGTACTAGGTTTACCAGTTTACCATATTTCCCGGCATACGATTAGTACCTTCAAAAGCTTGACCAACAACGCCCCACCTTCAATGCCTTAGCCAACAATTCTCTTTGCAAGCGGGATGCTCAACCAAACATAATTATCGCACAAGCCCCGCTTGCTGAACTTTATGAACTGATATAAAATAAAACCTATATCTCGTGAGTGACCAAGCAATCACTCGACTTTTACCGGCCCTAATTAAGCATAGCATTCTATACGACCTACACATACTAGTATTAGGACATAGGCACCTAGGGATCATGCAACTAGGGTTTCAATCAACTCCTCAAAACATAAATGCACAAAAAAAATAAGGCACAAGCAATGAGAGTTAGATTCACAGTGGGTTATGCTCCGGGGCTTGCCTTCTTGATCAGCGGCGGCCTTGGGCCCTTCCGAAAGTTGATCTGGGTCTTGCGTAGTGGCGTAGTTCACTTCGACGACGGGGGAATCACCCTCGGGTTCGACGTCGATCTCATACACGCCATCAGTAATGGTGTGCTCTACATGACATGCAAATGGGTATATGAGATGCATGAATGCACAAGCTATCAAACATAAGAATAACCATACCTATTCCTAGCATAGGACAATTGTGGATGAAATTTAAATAACCAAGAGGTTCCTTTTTGCCAGGAACCGGTCTGACCGGTTTTGGAAACCGGTTGGACCGGTTTGGCCTACCCTGCCCACTATTAGCTAGAACTAAAAGTAATTCATACTACCAAACCATATACATTTAGGGTTTAATTCCTTTTATAAGAGTTCTCAAATTTTTGGATAGTTTCAACAAAAGTTCCTCATTCCCTGGAGTAGGTATTCATCTAGTAAACTTTCTACTACATGAGTTTAACCAATTTCTAATCCCTAAAACCAAGGATAACTCTAGCTATTTAGATATCTAACTCTTCTCCCAGCCATGTCAAACCCAACCAAGGTGGCTTGCCCTATTTAGTTCATGCCTAGGATTTAGGAAACCAAGAACATCTCTCTAGCACATTTACATGAGGCAACACCTTCATTAAACAACCCATTGCATCCAAGCCCTAAAATCCTTTGGTACTAACCCCTAACCCTTTCCAATATCTTACCCCAAGGTTCTTTGCTTCGCCCTTGAGCTCGAGCAGCACCGAACTCGGCCCACTGGTGGCCGGCGGCAGCAGTGCAAATTGGGAAGCGGCGAGGAAGGGAGAAGAAGGGGCCGGGGATGGCTCGGCCAGAGTGAGGGCGGGATGAGGAGGTCGGGGACGCGAGGAATCGACGAATGGCTGGGCAGGTGAGGCAATTTTGGCCGGAGATGACCGAACTCGGTAAAAGGAGAGGTACCGGGGTGGTTGGGCCGGTCCTCCGCGCGGACGTGGCGCGCCCCCGAGGCCTCCACCACACGAACGGCCAGTGGAGGTGCGGACACGCGTCCAAGACGACCCAAGGATGACGCAATGTGACACGGACGCCCATACCGCCGCCGGGAAGGCCCATGCCGGCGCGGTTGTTGGCGACCGACTGTTGCGGTGGTGGGGTAAAACACCCACCGCAACAGTCTGTGGTGCCGAAAAACACTGTGCCGACAGGTCAAATTGGAATCTCGCGGGCCACCGACCGTTGCGGTCATGGCCTTGGCCTAGCACCGCAACATTAGGTGCTTGGGATTGCATAAAAGACTAAACCCTCAGGAATTGTTGCGGCGATGCAAAAGTAGGTAATCCACCGCAACAGTCCGTCAATCCAGAGAGGATTTTTCACTGTTACCCGAGGCCACCGACTATTGCGGTGGTGACATGAACGCCACCGCAGCAGTGGTGGATGGGTTAAAAATTGCTAGGGCTCGTGTTGTTGCGGTGACCATTCCCTTGAGCACCGCAACTTACTGTCCTAGCGGCTATGGCACTTTTTAAGTTGGTTTTGATTCGAATTTTTTTTTTGTGGAATCAAGCCTTATATCTTATGATGGTTAATTCGGCCACACATACACACACATATGCGCAAACAATATTATCATGAGATGATGCATGCCATTAAGGATTTAATTAAGTTCATTATGGTTCTTAATTATGATAGTGACACCAGGAGTGTCACAAAAACGTACCGCGCCAAATACTCGCACACACAGAGGAGCTCCTTGCAGCACCTCTGAGCAGACTGGTCAGACCGGTTCTGGTAACCGGTTAGACCGGTTCTCGCTGGAGAACCCGACGATGAACCAACGAACACTTGTCCGGGAGGGACCCCGTCAGGGCAAGTGTGCGCAGGGTTGTTCTAGGATCGGCAGGCCACCTAGAACGTCCTCAAACGTCGTCGAGACAAAGGAGGAACAGCAATTAGGGTTTGGAAGAGCTAGGGTTTGGAAAAACAAAAAGTAGAGACAAAATAATAGATAAATTGTATTTGATCGATTAGATGATGACTCAATCAGCCGTGGCCCTTTATATTTATAGGGTGGGGAGGTCTTGCCCCGCAAGAAGAGTCCTATTACAACTCGAATCTATAAAAAGAGTTTAAATCTACTAAGAGTCAGGGAAAACCGGTCAAACTGGTTTCTACATCCGGTCAGACCGGATTGCCTTGTCAAATGCGCCACAGTGAACCAAACCGGTTCAACCGCTTCTTGGATCCGGTCAGATCGGTTTCCCTGCAAAACCTGTTTCTTGCCAATTTTGGTCGTCAACATATGCCCCCCTGATTTCTAGTAAGCTTGCGCACTAGAAAACACTTCTAAGACCAAAATTGTTCTCTGGACGATGCTAAATACATAAAACATCGGTCATGTCATGCATCCCACCTATGCTGAAGTTGAGGCAACTTGCTTTGGTCTCCATACCATCCTTGTAGGTTCTATTGATTTTTGCTCAACTTCTGGCTTCATTGATTGCCTGCGCATCCTCTGTAGTTTTCTCTTTTGAGTATGAGATAAGTCTAAGGAACACCACCTCGGCTGCATATACTTAGAATCTAGCTTGCTGCTGTTCTCATACTGTTTGGGATCGGTACATGCATCTCGTTTAACCAGATTACTATTGTAAGCAATCGGTTATTCTAATGCACCATAATTTGGATATAAAATAACATATGATTGCATGTATATATTATTAGTCACCAGGAGCATAATAACAAGGATATGACCAAGGCAATGGCATGTATGATCCAGCAAGATAATATGGTGCAACCCAATTACCTTGTTGTTGGTAAAATTCTTGTTGCCCTTGATGCTTCGGTGGTGAATTTGCATCTCTAGTGCTATGTGGTCGACTCCTTTTCTTCTGGGCAGCTCCCTTCTTCTTATATTTTTCCAGAAGCTCTTCAAAGGTCGGCTTTGCTTTTTTCTTTGAAGTACCAGGAACTCCAGGTATAAACCGGTCTGACCGGTTCGGTGAACCGGTTAAACCGATTCTGTCAGAACCAGTGTCTTTGCTTTTGGCTTGCCCCCCGAGTGTCGACTTCTTATTTGCAACTTGAGGGTCCTTTTTCAGCCACACCTTCTTGTTCCTTTTCTGATCTGGTCGTTCCTCACCAATGATTATATTCTTCCCTTTTGTTGTATCGGCTTGACTCGGTCTAATCAACACTTTTGGATTCTGTATTTCAATGGTGTTGACAGAGAAATTCTTAGGAAAAGGATTTGAATCAACTTGCATTCCAAGCAAAGTTAAATGGCCTTCATTAAGGGCCGATTGAATTTGCCTACGAAAAACATTACAATCATTAGTTGCATGTGAAAAAGAATTATGAAATTTACAATATGCACGTCGCTTCAACTCATCAAGCGATGGTATAGTATATGTAGTCCTGATGTATCCATTTTTATGCAACTCATCAAATATTCTATCACACTTGGATACATCAAAAGTAAATTTTACTTCTTCTTGCCGATTTTTGTGAATCGGTTTAAGAGAAGGGCAACTATATGATTGAGACTTGCTCGGCCATGTAAATTCAGCAGCACATACCTCTCCATTCTCATCGTCCAATGAATCATAGTTTAGCATATGCGTATTAGGACGATTAGATTTTGGCCGAGTATCTTTACTTCGGCTTTCTTGAGCCAAAGCCTTTTGTAATACTTGGTTAATGGTAAGAAATTCATAGCCTTCTAATTTATCTTTGATATGAGATTTCAAACCATTAAAAGATAATTCGGCAAGATCCTTTTCAGAAATAATCAAACTATAACATCGGTTTTTTGTATCTCTAAACCTTCTAATATATTCAGCAACAGATTCATTCTTTTGTATAACTGATGTTAAGTGAGATAATCTCAATTCATTATCACCACTATAAAAGTGCTCATGAAATTTATGCTCTAATTAAGACCATGTATGAATAGAATTAGGAGACAATGCCGAAAACCATGAAGAAGCAGTACCAGATAATGACAAAGGGAATAATTTGATTTTTAAATGATCAATACTACCATGAATACCCAATTGTGCATTAAACTGGCTAATATGCTCCCATGTAGTCCTATTGTCTTCCCCAGTAAATTTAACAAACTTTGACACTTTAAAACCTTGAGGATAAGGCATAACATCAAAACTTGCATGATAAGGTTTTTGACATGCCAAAGTTTTATCTTTAGCCTCTACGTCAAAAGTATCTTTAATCATAATAGCCAAATCCTTTTTATATTCTTCAAGCAAACTTTTAATATAAAGATCATTTGGCTGTTGCTGATCATTAACATTTGGCACTTGTTGTAACATATGGTTCGGTGGTGCATGCAATGGTTGATGCAAATAACCCAAACTTTGGGAAGACATAGGATTTGTAGTATATGTCATTGGAGTATATGGAGATACATAACCAGAAACACCATTGATTCGGCCAAAATTAGCCTAAACATGTGATGTGCTAGTTATAGGTTCAGGTGTTGCCTGATATGCAACAAAATCACCCAAACCGGTTGGACCGGTTCCTACAACCGGTCTGACCGGAATCTGGCCATACTGTGTGGTGGCGTTCAAACCGGTTTGACCGGTTACTGAAACCGGTCTGACCGGAATTGCATGGCCAGATTGTCTTGGAAGATTTTGCCCTACTGAATAATTCAACGGCATCTCAGATTGTGGTTCTTTGGGTGGTATTGCTGCCGATGAAATTTGAGGTTCAATTGTATGCTGTGAAGTACCAGCCATATCAGATCTAATAGCATTACTAGTTACGGTCGAAGGTTGTTTTCCTACGGATTTATCAATCGTGCCTTGAACAAGAACTTTTTCTTGACCAGAAACTAGTAATCTATTAATTTGATCAAGAGTAACAGGCTCTGGCGTAGTACTCACAGTGGGTGTTACCTCATCTTTTTCTTCTTCTTCTTCTGAAAGTTGAACCACCTCCTTGTTCTTGGAGATAGCACCTTTTCGATCCTTGGAAAAGTGCGACAGGAACCATTGAGCTTTGTCTTCAAATTTCTTTTTGGCTTGTTCCATTGCCTCCTTCTCTTGCTGTAGGACTTGTTCATAAAGATGGCTATCCTCAGCCGATAGCTCATTAGCAGTCGGCCTTTGAATATTATCAGGATCAACTTCGCCTGCTTTGGTAGATTCAACATGATAGTAGATGCCTTTTTCTTTTTTCCCCAGCGTAGTCACCAAAAAGTATGTTGACGCAAAAAAGTACCACGCCAAATACTCGCACACGCAGAGGAGCTCCTTGCAGCACCTCTGAGCAGACCGGTCAGACCGGTTCTGGTAACCGGTTAGATCGGTTCTCGCCGAAGGACCCACCGATGAACCAACGAACACTTGTCCGGGAGGGACCCCGTCAGTGTAAGTGTGCGCAGGGTTGTTCTAGGATCGGCAGGCCACCTAGAACGTCCTCAAACGCCGTCGAGACAAAGGAGGAATAGCAATTAGGGTTTGGAAGAGCTAGTGTTTGAAAAAACAAAAAGTAGAGATAAAATAATAGATAAATTGTATTTGATCCATTAGATGATGACTCAATCGGCCGTTGCCCTTTATATTTATAGGGTGGGGAGGTCTTGCCCCGCAAGAAGAGTCCTATTACAACTCGAATCTACAAAAAGAGTCCAAATCTACTAAGAGTCAGGGAAAACCGGTCAAACCGGTTTCTACATCCGGTCAGACCAGATTGCCTTGTCAAATGCGCCATAGTGAACCAAACTGGTTCCACCGCTTCTTAGATCCGGTCAGACCGGTTTCCCTGCAAAACCTGTTTCTTGCCAATTTTGGTCATCAACATGTTTATTTATGAGAAATTTTACAATGGTTGAAACAAATTAGGACCGTCCATCAAGCTAAATTCACCGGTTGAAACATAAAAGGTACCTGGAGGTACCTAGAAAATGGTACCAAAATAGGTGGGACCGATATCAAAATTGGAAAGGTACCTCCTGGTACCTTCTGGTACCTTACCAAAATAGAAAAGGTACCTCGTGGTACCTCTTCAACCACCATAAAATACCTCTTTATTTAAAGGCGAACATCATTGCTTATATTAAAATCATATAAGGGTTTGATAGTTGATACATACTTGGGACACCAGTTTACACAGCAGTTCACACTTCACAGGCGCAAAAAAAAAAATGAAAGAGAGGGTAGTCCTATTACAAAAGAACATTGTCCGAAGCTGGAACATCCCCCCAACTATTAGAGCATAGCTACTCCCCCATCCTTGTCCTGAATTTCAAAAATGGACACCATTTATGCACAAAAGAAAGGCCAGATCGAATCACTTCAACAGGATTGCATGGGTATTACTTCTCAACCGCCAGTTTGTTATTGTGCCACTTTGCCCACAACATCCGTGCAATCAATAAAATGCTAAGTTGCTTTGGAATTGTGGTTTTGCTAACGGCCCAGTCCCCTTGCCTAGTCCATCAAGAAGTTGCATTGGGTACCCATCCCAGCCAAGGGCGTCTCTAATACAACCCATTAATTACATGGCACGTTTTCTTCTACTCAGGTAACTCAGTACACCGAATGTTTGGTGAACTGTACATGAAGAAGTCATATTCCTCCTTCTCCTTTATATACACTGGAAGCATGAATATACAAAGTCACGCAGCTGATCATACGATGTACAACATGACGATGACAAAATTGCTAAAATTATAGAGTTACAAGCACTAGTAGAGAAACCGGATATAGTCCCGGTTGGAAACTGGATTTAGTCCCGGTTATCCAACCGGGACTACGCCACCGGGACTAAAGGTCCCAGCCTTTAGTCCCGGGTATTTACCCGGGACTAAAAGCCACCTTTAGTCCCGGTTGGTAATACCAACCGGGACTAAAGGGTCTCCACGCGGCGCCCAGGGTGGGCTTTTTTTTTCTTTTCTGTTTTTCTTTTTCTTTTTCTTTTCTGGTTTCTTTTATACAGAGATACGTATTATACCTGTATAATAATATACGTATATGTCCATATATGTATTAGTTATACGTCACTAATGCATTAAACTATTAATACTGATATTAATATATATGGTAATAATATTAAACTTATATATATTTAAATAAAACAAATTTTGATAAATCCAAGATTAATATTAATATTTACATCAAGATTTCAATATTAATATTTACACCAAGATTTCAAAGGAGCATATACAAAATTCCTAATATTTGCTCCTTGTATCGGGCTCGTGTCCATCCCACCAGAACGCCCCTGTCTTGCTCACGACCTCATCGATTATAAATCCGCAGAGTGTCTCTTGAATCGCCGCGACTCTTTGGTCCGGTAAGATCTCATCTTTCATACGCATCATCTGAGGATGTGGTTAATAGAAAAATATAAATAATAGCTTTTATGACTCACATGCATGCATACATACATATAGATTTCAATGGAAATGGAACATACCGTCAGGTCCCAATTAGTGACGATCGTCTTATGCCCTACAAGAGTGTGCATGTACTCACAGACATAATATCCACATAAATTGGTGCCTTGATTCTGCCTATAACACTTTATAGGAGAAATGGTCAAGTCATTACATGCATAATCATGATAATGAAACAAAAAAAAGAGATGTTGGTCTATGTATAGTAGTATTTACCGGAAAGTCTCCCTTGATACCAAGTTGTTCCTTGAATGGACCTTTTTGCTCTGCACGAAACTTTTTCCAACACCTGCGCACACCATATGAAATAAATGGAATTCTTGGCTGAGCTAAAGAGGAATAATAGTGCGAGGACGAAAATTACTTTTGAAGGAGGTCAATCATTGGTTGGTACGCGTCCCGTGGTCCCCTCAATGAGTCCATGATGGTCAACAAGCTTATGTCCGGTTGTATAACAAATAATATCCAATGAAACCTATTTACATGCAAGTTTTGTACCAAGAGTCACGTCAATTGAAATAAAAATTATGTTAGGAAGAAAACTAAAAGATGCACAAGACAGTAAAAGTACTCACCCAAAGTTGTAAGGAAATAGAATCATTGTCTTGTAATGTTGTACACGTAAGAATCTGTCAATGTTGTTCATTGTGTCTTCATAAAAATTTAGTAACATATGCTGGTTTACAGTTTTTGGGTCGATGAAGCCCAAGTGGAAGTATGAGTTTTTCCTGCATTCTTCAATCTCCATTCTACAGGATACAATTTAAAAAAAATAAATGTTTAATAATAGGTTGACAATACATAGGAGACGTTAAATATAGAAATAAATGAAGCACTTACAGCACCCAGCAGCTGAGGAGAGACACGTCAAGGGCATCCCTATGGTATATCTGGTAAATTTCTGAGAATTCCAGATACATAACATTATCGCCATGAAAGTAGTCATCATCTCTAATCTTCAATCCCACCATGTTCTGGCCTTGGGCCGACGCCTGAAGGTACCATTCATGTAATCTGTACATTTTTGTTGACAGCGTGTTGTACGTATTGGGGTCAACTAGAGGTAAGCCAAGCTGAAATGGCCACCTTGGTATAGCCTTTGGGGTCTTACTCTCATCTAGCATTTGCGAGGGCGTCATTCCTGCCTCTTTGCAAAACTCAAGCAGGTCGACCGGTCCAATTCCAGCATTCACCATGAGTGGATCAATTGTTTGCCTCTCCTGCTCACCGAGCTGAGCAACAGCCTTTCCCTTCCTTTGTTGCTTGACGCTCTTGTGGCTCTTGGTAGACTCTTGGCTCTGTTGACTCCGTCGCTCCTTCTCCTCCCTTTGATTCTTCTCATACGATTTCTTAATAGAGCGGTCATAATCTGACAACAATTTCTTCTGAGTTTCTTTAGCCATGCCAATAAAGAAAGCAGACTTAGCAAAATCAACTACTTCTTTTTTCTCGGGCTCCTTCTTTTTGAAGAACTCTTTAACCTTATCCAGACTATGCTGCTTGGACTCCTCATCAGTTTTTTCCCATGGTAGCTTGGCAGGTTCCTTGGCTTGCTTTGCTGGCTTCTTTGCAGGTGGCTTTGTTGGTGCCTTGGCTTTCTGTTGCTTAGCTTTCTTTGCCGGCGGAGGTGCTGGCGGCGGAGATTGCTTAGCTGGAGGTGACGGAGATTTTTGAGTTCTTGGCGACGGAGACCTTTGTGATAATTGAGATAATTGAGATAATTGAGATAATTGAGATAATTGA
>QPGU01000075.1:0-32114 GCA_004135705.1 Alloteropsis semialata | reverse complement strand
AGTTGAAAGCTAAAGTCCTTACATCGGACCATGCAAAGAAATCGGGAGCAGTTGATCCAGATTGCCAAGTATCGGCCGGTGATGTGCAAAATCGGAATCATCAGCACCCGCAGGGAGAAACCAAGAGTCACATCGGGGCAACTCATTGATAAGTATATGCGCCAGCAGGAAAGGGATTGGAGTCCTCCGATGAGGAGATTTGATAATGAAGATCATTGGGGATGTCCGTTCTTCAGGTTCTGTTGGAATGAAAGGTTAAGGCTCCCATCAATTTATGATTGTCCAGAATGCAGTGACCAGTATGAGAATTATAGACATTCAAAAAGGCAGCGTCAATCTGTACATGACCGATTGAATTTTGGGCGCCGATGCAGCTGCCATGATGAGGTAGCTTATCAACAAGAGCGCGAAGATTGGCGTGAATACCATAATCGGCGTGAGTATGAAAATCGGTGCTATGACTGATGGGACGATGATCGCCAAAAATATAAAGGAGACCGTCTTTCTGTGTATGATCGTCTGGTGTACAGGAAAAAAAAGATTATTCAAGAGCCAAAAGATGCACAGGAATCGGAGGACTTGGAGGATAAATCGGACCTGTGTCCAGGGGTCAATCGACAGTGGTGTCCTGAAGGTTTGACCAAGACACAAAAGAAAAGGGTTCAGTGTCTCTGATTCAAGGAATTTCTCAAGGAAAAGCGTCAGGGAGATGAAAATTCCAAGGTCTAGAAAGCTAAGCCTAAGCGTGATGACGAAGGACCATCGGCATCGGTGAACATGGTTTTTGTGCTGCCTGCTGAGTATAATGTTAGTTCAACTCTATGATGAGGCCGATAATGTTGAAGAAGCTATGGCACAATTGATTTTGCATCCTCAACAAGTTGTATTTGAAAAAACAGTTGATGAAAAGTGTCGGCATTTGAGGCCTTTGTATGTCAAAGGATATGTTGATGTCAAGCCAATGACAAAAATGCTTGTTAATGGGGGAGCTGCAGTAAACTTGATGCCGTATACCACATATCGAAAGCTTGGCAAAGGCCCTGATGATTTGATCAAGACCGATATGATGCTTAAAGACTTTGACGGGAATCCATCGCCGGCTCGGGGGGCATTAAATGTTGAATTGACGATCGGGAACAAGACATTGCCTAATACGTTCTTCGTCATCGATAGTAAAGGGTCTTACAGTTTGCTCTTGGGGCGTGATTGGATTCATGCTAATTGCTTGTCACACCCTAGTTTTTGCCATCTTAGAGTTTCCAATAAATTCTAAAATTTGGTTAGAATTAAATAGAAAGTGAGTGTTACATTCATGTCGAGCTGCATAGTATTTATTGTATGAGTTTGTTTTAAAAACTCGGTTAAGTTCTCGAATAGGTTCCTCTCGGAATTTTCCAGATTTTTTGAAATTTATTCCTATTTTTCTAGAGCCAAATCCAATTTTTGGAAGCTTCTAGAAATATTTTCGTGGACTCCAAATATTTTATTTGGGTTCATCGTATCCAAATCTATCTCTAGGATTTTTCCATGATTTTTAGAATTTTTGGAATATTTTTCATGGTTTAAATATGAATTCTAGACTTTTCTAGAATTATTTATTACCAAAAAATTAATTATTCCAAAAATAATAATTTATTTGGGCCAGTGGACATGTAATCAGGCCCGTGTTGTCCTAAATCCATCCCACCTCCTTAGTTGGGTCAAATATCACAAGCCCATCAATGGTAATGGAATTTTGAAGCCAATTAGCAATAAGGGGAGTTAAGTCATCTAAATCTATTAGTCCCATATTGCTAATGGATGGAGAGATGGTGGGTTTTCTCCCTATATATACGGAGCACCTCTCTCCTGGAAAAGATGCACCATTGACCATTGCCGGGATGCCCCAAAGGTCACTGGATCTCGGCTCGCCTCTGGCATGGGATCATGTTTACATGTGGGATTGACTGGAGGGTGAGGGGTTCATGCGCCTATGTGGAAACCATAGCGGCCACTAACTGGTTAGAGGGACTTTTGAAAGGTCTCGTAGTGAAACCCAGCCACACACCTAAGGAAGTGTGATATGGGCCTTGCAAACCCTGGCAAACGGGAATCACGACCGGTGGTGAAAGTGTACAACCTCTGCAGAGTGTAAAACTGATATATCAGCCGTGCTCACGGTCAAGAGCGGCCTGGATCCTTTTTGATACTGGTTCTTGTTCTGGAGTGGTGATTAATGATGATGATGGTGATGATGATTATGTTATACCTCCCTTTTAATGAATGTGGGTTACAACTGGGTTCTCATTAGAATTGTAGTAATTTGGTTAAATGCTAAAACATGACCAATTAAAAGTGCTAATCGCTGTCAAAACGTGTCAAACCTTTTGAGCCTTCATACCTCGTGTTATACTTGTTAAGTAAGATGGTTTACTTACATTTGCACTATTCAAAAAAAATCCCAGATGGGTACTCAGATGAGGCAGAACTCGAAGACTTTTCAAGAAGATTTCCAGAAGAGTTCTAGGTTGTGATTCACCAGTCGGCGTCCCTGTGGCATTGAGGCTTCGTCGTGAGAGATTGTAAATAGACTTTCGCTGTGGTTTGTTTAAGACTCTGATCTTTTGTAATAGTTTGTTCTCGTAATTCGAGCACTGATTTACTTTGATTTACCTTATTCTGGAGCTATATGTGTGTTTTAGACTTCCTGGGTACACATATAGTAGTATTCGGATTTCTTCGTAAATCCGGGTGTGACAGAATGGTATCAGAGTCGTGCTGACTGTAGGATCGCTACCTAGATAGAAATGGTCGATATTAAGGTTATAACTTATAATTCACCTTCTATTGCAAAATTTCACCTCCTTGGCTTTTTGTCTCCTTTTGCATCTCACACTCCCTCCGTTTACTAAAAGAGTTGCTTCTCCCACACCCTTGAATATTCTTTAGTTGTCAACCAAACTTGTCTACTATGTACGATGAGGATGTTGCTGAAGTCACTAGAAAAGACCTTGCCTCAACGATTCATAATCGTCTGAAGAATCTGAAGACTTCATCAAGAGAGCTCCATGATGCTTTGAAGACCTCAATACTGCTCAAACTCCGAGCCCTCGATAGTATAGTGTTTTGGTATCATAGGAGTTGAACCTATGCCTTTTAATTTACCGATAGATCAACGATGTTAAGGTGTTGTCAGATAGTGTGCTCTATTAAGGACGTATGAAATGCTAGTATGCACTTGTGTGTTGTCGCCTAATTGTTATTGTGATATGTAATGATTTGGATTTTGCATTGATTGTAAGTATAGATAGGTGGTTTGGTTTTTCTCCCTCATCCTTGATTTCCTTATTCCTCTCAACTCCCTTGTCCTCCATCCATTCTAGCCATGAAGAAGTCACCAGAAGATTTCACTTTCACCAGAGTTCAACTTGGGGTATAGAAGAATCTTGTTAAGTGGGGTAGTACTGAGCCACATTGCTACTGCGACACAAGAGATGCACAAGATGTCAAGTGGTGGAGCTAGGGAAAGATGGAAGAGTTGGGAGACACATTCAATATCGTGGCATGCTACAAAAGAAACACAAGACATATGATAGAAAATCATATATGGGTAATCAATATGGAAATAAGGATCAGTGAAGGAAGCATACAACAACATGAAGGATAAGCTAAGAAGGTCTTTGTAGGAATCAACCAACATTTCCCCCTCGCTAAACTTTTCACGAATCTTGGGACGAGATTCATGTTAAGTGGGGTAGGCCTGTAACCTCGGGTTGCTTATACGAATCCTCATGACAAGACAAGCAATGCACAATAGGCTTCAAAGGATAAAAGATGTAGTGAAGGCACATAAAGAACTAGCTTCATCATTGAGAAACACCAGTTGGAGAAGAACGCACAACACGATGACAAGCCTGATACAAGACTGCAACATAGAGTGGAGTCTCCCTGAACAATGAAGATGTGCATCATGGAAGGAAACTCACTTCTTCGACACTCCGCCACAAGCAAACAAGAAGGTGTGCTTATAGCAAATCGAGAAGGAATCACCATCAAGTAAGCCTAATGGGATAATAGAGCAGCAGATCCAGCTCTATTCAAATCACTTTAAATAAGAGGACTATTGACCACCCAATGTCAACATGTACGGTTCAAGAAAGAAACTATTGGGATGTCAAGAAAAGAGTAGGAAGAGGTGTGATTGAAAAATTTCAGCAGACTTAGAAGATACAGCCGATGATCACAAGGAAGCACGAAGAAGAGTCAATGCCTATAACCCCAACCTTTCTCTTGCTAGCCTCCTCTTGAATCTCGGGACGAGATTCCTGTTAAGTGGGGTAGAACTGTCACACCCTAGTTTTTGCCTTCTCAGAGTTTCCAATAAATTCTAAAATTTGGTTAGAATTAACTAGAAAGTGAGTGTTACATTCATGCCGAGCTGCATAGTATTTATTGTATGAGTTTGTTTTAAAAACCCGGTTAGGTTCTTGAATAGGTTCCTCTCGGAATTTTTCAGATTTTTTTAGAATTTATTCCTATTTTTCTAGAGCCAAATCCAATTTTTGGAAGCTTCTAGAAATATTTTCGTGGACTCCAAATATTTTATTTGGGTTCATCTATCCAAATCTATCTCTGGGATTTTTCCCATGATTTTTAGAATTTTTGGAATATTTTTCATGGTTTAAATATGAATTCTAGACTTTTCTAGAATTATTTATTACCAAAAAATTAATTATTCTAAAAATAATAATTTATTTGGGCCAGTTGACCTGTAATGAGGCCCATGTTGTCCTAAATCCATCCCACCTCCTTAGTTGGGTCAAATATCACAAGCCCATCAATGGTAGTGGAATTTTGAAGCCCATTAGCAATAAAGGGAGTTAAGCCATCTAAATCTATTAGTCCCATATTGCTAATGGATGGAGAGATGGTGGGTTTTCTCCCTATATATACGGAGCACCTCCCTCCTGGAAAAGATGCACCATTGACTCCTTTGCAGGGAGGCCCCAAAGTTTGGGAATCCCTCAGGTGTGCATTCTTTTTATCCCAGCGTGTCGTCGCCACTCTGCTGGACGCCGCCGCCGCCCGAGGAGTCCCAGGAAGCCTCTCCACCGTCCAGCCACCCCGAGCCGTGGCCGGGGCGACGCCAGCACCGTGCGCCGGCCAAGCCGCTCGCCGTCCTTCATCGGCCGCCCTCTCCGTTGCACAACCGATGGGGAACAAGACATTGCCTACCACGTTCTTCATCATCGATAGTAAATGGTCTTACAGTTTGCTCTTGGGGCGTGATTGGATTCATGCTAATTGCTTGTCACACCCTAGTTTTTGCCTTCTTAGAGTTTCCAATAAATTCTAAAATTTGGTTAGAATTAAATAGAAAGTGAGTGTTACATTCATGTCGAGCTGCATAGTATTTATTCTATGAGTTTGTTTTAAAACCCCGATTAAGTTCTCGAATAGGTTCCTCTCGGAATTTTCCAGATTTTTTTGGAATTTATTCCTATTTTTCTAGAGCCAAATCCAATTTTTGGAAGCTTCTAGAAATATTTTCGAGGACTCCAAATATTTTATTTGGGTTCACCTATCCAAATCTATCTCTGGGATTTTTCCCATGATTTTTAGAATTTTTGGAATATTTTTCATGGTTGAAATATGAGTACTTTTCTAGAATTATTTATTACCAGAAAATTAATTATTCGAAAAATAATAATTTATTTAGGCCGGTTGACCTGTAATCAGGCCCGTGTTGTCCTAAATCCATCCCACCTCCTTAGTTGGGTCAAATATCACAAGCCCATCAATGGTAGTGGAATTTTGAAGCCCATTAGCAATAAAGGGAGTTAAGCCATCTAAATCTATTAGTCCCATATTGCTAATGGATGGAGAGATGGTGGGTTTTCTCCCTATATATACGGAGCACCTCCCTCCTGGAAAAGATGCACCATTGACTCCATTGCAGGGAGGCCCCAAAGTTTGGGAATCCCTCATGTGTGCATTCTTTTTATCCCAGCGTGTCGTCGCCACTCTGCTGGACGCCGCCGCCGCCCGAGGAGTCCCAGGAAGCCTCTCCACCGTCCAGCCACCCCGAGCCGTGGCCGGGGCGCCGCCAGCACCGTGCGCCGGCCAAGCCGCTCGCCGTCCTTCATCGGCCGCCCTCTCCGTTGCGCAACCGATGGGGAACAAGGCATTGCCTAGTAAATGGTCTTACAGTTTGCTCTTGGCACGTGATTGGATTCATGCTAATTGCTTGTCACACCCTAGTTTTTGCCTTCTTAGAGTTTCCAATAAATTCTAAAATTTGGTTAGAATTAAATAGAAAGTGAGTGTTACATTCATGTCAAGCTGCATAGTATTTATTGTATGAGTTTGTTTTAAAAACCCGGTTAAGTTCTCGAATAGGTTCCTCTTGGAATTTTCCAGATTTTTTTGGAATTTATTCCTATTTTTCTAGAGCCAAATGCAATGTTTGGAAGCTTCTAGAAATATTTTCGTGGACTCCAAATATTGTATTTGGGTTCATCGTATCCAAATCTATCTCTGGGATTTTTCCATGGTTTTTAGAATTTTTGGAATATTTTTCATGGTTTAAATATGAATTCTAGACTTTTCTAGAATTATTTATTACCAGAAAATTAATTATTCCAAAAATAATAATTTATTTGGGCCAGTTGACATATAATCAGGCCCGTGTTGTCCTAAATCCATCCCACCTCCTTAGTTGGGTCAAATATCACAAGCCCATCAATGGTAATGGAATTTTGAAGCCGATTAGCAATAAGGGGAGTTAAGCCATCTAAATCTATTAGTCCCATATTGCTAATGGATGGAGAGATGTTGGGTTTTCTCCCTATATATATGGAGCACCTCCCTCCTGGAAAAGATGCACCATTGACTCCATTGCCGGGAGGCCCCAAAGTTTGGGAATCCCTCAGGTGTGCATTCTTTTTATCCCAGCGTGTCATCGCCACTCTGCTGGCTGCCGCCGCCGCCCTAGGAGTCCCAGGAAGCCTCTCCGCCGTCCAGCCACCCCGAGCCGTGGCCGGGGCGCCGCCAGCACCGTGCGCCGGCCAAGCCGCTCGCCGTCCTTCATCGGCCGCCCTCTCCGTTGTGCGACCGACGAGCCACCGCCGTCCATCGTTGGCATGAAGTAAGCACTCCATCGCGATCCTTGTTTCGTTGACTTTCTGTTTTGCCGTTCATACGCGAGTTCTGTAACCCGTAGCCCCTGCGTGCACGCCCGTGTGCTGCGCGCCTCCCTGAAACAGACGCCGAGGACTCCCGTGCTCCAGTGACCTGTTACGCGATGCAACCGTGAAACATGTGGAAAGTGGCAGTTTTGTATTCTGGCCCCCAAAGAAATCTGTAATTATTCTCTTATTTTATGAGTCTTAGCAAAGTTACAGAAACCCTTCTAGAAAATCCCATCTTTGCACATAAACCCTATCCGAGCATTTTTGGAGATCTAACCCCGACCTTTTATCCTTTTTGTTTGGACACATGATCAGCCTATACCTTGTATTTCTATCTTATTGTAATTTATCTTCTGGCTCAATAAATGTTTAGTATATGAACCACTATAATCCCAGTGTATTATTTTAATACTGAATTCATATATTGTGGCCACATATGTGAAATCTAGATATTAAAATAGTATGTTGAATTGTATGTGCATATACTAAACTTTGTTGATCCATTTATACAAAATTTTATTGAAACTTTATTCCAATATTCCATGATGACATCATGTTCATGCCTTGATGATGTAACGATCTATTTATCCTCAACCAAAATAACTCCAGCTTATGTTCTTTGTACCAGTATGCCCTTGACCCTTCAATTGCTCATACCTTTTCCGACCGTAGCTCTGTCTTTAGTGTTTCTTGCGTTCCCAAGTTCGCGGTAGCTAGTGTTCTCTAATAGTGCGCTTTTCAAAGTTGTTTTGCTGATTGATGTATTGCTTTATTAGATGTATCTTGTGTGCCGGTGTTGATCGTGCCAATCGGTGACCTACTTGGCGTTGAAGGAGAGCAAGTTTCTGAAGAAGAGAATTTACTGGCAATACTTTGAGGAAGGCAAGTGTAACATGAGAAATTCCTTGCGACCCATTAATCCTTAATTTAATTATCATGTTCATACTTGCATGTGTCCAATTTGATGAACCCTAAGAATTTTACCTAGCTTTACTTTATCCTGTTTACCTTGTTCACCTGGGTTTATGAATTATGGGTAGTTTGTTGCTATGCTTCGCAACCTTTGCTTACGAACCAATGATCTTATGATATCAATTGCTAACTTTGATTAATGGTATATGGAACTGTGATTAAAATATGCTTTTTAGCAACATGGTTAGGGAGCTTGAGCATGTGTTTTGGATTGCTCTAAGCGTCTCTCCTTAAGGTTTGGTTCTTAAAGTGGCAACTCAGAAAAACCGTACAACCAACGGAACTACATGGCTCTGGTCTTGACTAAGTAAAATGAACAACTCTAGCTAGTTAGTGGTTCCCAAGTTCGCGGTAGCTAGTGTTCTCTAGTAGTGCGCTTTTCAAAGTTGTTTTGCCGATTGATGTATTGCTTTATTAGATGTATCTTGTGTGCTGGTGTTGATCGTGCCAATCGGTGAGCTGCTTGACGTTGAAGGAGAGCAAGTTTCTGAAGAAGAGAATTTACTGGCAATACTTTGAGGAAGGCAAGTGTAACACGAGAAATTCCTTGCGACCCATTAATCCTTAATTTAATTATCATGTTCATACTTGCATGTGTCCAATTTGATGAACCCTAAGAATTTTACCTAGCTTTACTTTATCCTGTTTACCTTGTTCACCTGGGTTTATGCATTATGGGTAGTTTGTTGCTATGCTTCGCAACCTTTGCTTATGAACCAATGATCTTGTGATATCAATTGTTAACTTTGATTAATGGTATATGGAACTGTGATTAAAATATGCTTTTTAGCAACATGGTTAGGGAGCTTGAGCATGTGTTTTGGATTGCTCTAAGCGTCTCTCCTTAAGGTCTGGTTCTTAAAGCGGCAACCCAGGAAAACCGTACAACCAACGGAACTACATGGCTCTGGTCTTGACTAAGTAAAATGAACAACTCTAGCTAGTTAGTGGTTACCGAAAGGTGCAAGTGGGGCTCCGTGGTTTAAGTATGGATCTCGGCTCGCCTCTGGCATGGGATCATGTTTACATGTGGGATTGACTGGAGGGTGAGGGGTTCATGCGCCTATGTGGAAACCATAGCGGCCACTAACTGGTTAGAGGGACTTTTGAAAGGTCTCGTAGTGAAACCCAGCCA
This sequence comes from Alloteropsis semialata, assembly GCA_004135705.1. Lineage (NCBI taxonomy): Eukaryota > Viridiplantae > Streptophyta > Magnoliopsida > Poales > Poaceae > Alloteropsis > Alloteropsis semialata. The sequence goes on along the minus strand of QPGU01000075.1, from coordinate 22,838 downwards.
CACACCTAAGGAAGTGTGATATGGGCCTTGCAAACCCTGGCAAACGGGAATCACGACCGGTGGTGAAAGTGTACAACCTCTGCAGAGTGTAAAACTGATATATCAGCCGTGCTCACGGTCAAGAGCGGCCTGGATCCTTTTTGATACTGGTTCTTGTTCTGGAGTGGTGATTAATGATGATGATGGTGATGATGATTATGTTATACCTCCCTTTTAATTAATGTGGGTTACAACTGGGTTCTCATCAGAATTGTAGTAATTTGGTTAAATGCTAAAACATGACCAATTAAAAGTGCTAATCGCTGTCAAAATGTGTCAAACCTTTTGAGCCTTCATACCTCGTGTTATACTTGTTAAGTAAGATGGTTTACTTACATTTGCACTATTCAAAAAAAAATCCCAGATGGGTACTCAGATGAGGCAGAACTCGAAGACTTTTCAAGAAGATTTCCAGAAGAGTTCTAGGTTGTGATTCACCAGCCGGCGTCCCTGTGGCATTGAGGCTTTGTCGTGAGAGATTGTAAATAGACTTCCGCTGTGGTTTGTTTAAGACTCTGATCTTTTGTAATAGTTTGTTCTTGTAATTGAAGCATTGATTTACTTTTATTTACCTTATTTTGGAGCTATATGTGTGTTTTAGACTTCCTGGGTACACATATAGTAGCATTCGGATTTCTTCGTAAATCCAGGTGTGACATTGCTGTGTGCCATCTACCATGCATCAATGTCTCATTGTGGCAGAACCGCCCTAATTAAACTGGCTCAAGCACGTTAACCATCATCTCAATCACTTGATCTGGTTACTCGTACTTCAAACAGTTCAATTAGACGATCTGTCGGGTCAAGCCCGATGAAACCACCGTATTTCCTATCGAACCAATGTGCACAAGGCTCACTCGAAGGAGAGCACAGATGTTACCAACATCACCATAGATTACAACAGTTCCATAATTAAGTTTTACAAGCCAGAGTTTAGAACACATAAAGTACAAACCAGAGTTTTGAAATAAAAACGCGGAAGCTAAACGACGAGATACAATAACATGTTCATAAGCCCGAAGAACATGTCATCAGAAACACACAGCAAACACCAACTAGTCCTCGATCCACTGCTCGGAGCCATCGGACACATTGAAAGCACACTCTGAAAAACAAAGCCACAAGCAAGGCTGAGTAACTAATACTCAGCAAGACTTATCCGAATATGGCTTATAACACCGACTCCTAAGAATGCAAGGCTTTTGGCTGTGGGGTTTGTTTTGCCGAAAAGCAACTAATAGTCATTAGCAAGTATCCATGTGAGCACCTTTTCTATAGCAAACATGTGGGACAACAATAATCAGATAACCATTATTATTCATCATTCCCTCCTGACTACTTATGCTGTACATCGGACAAGCGGTATTCATAACGGAGAAGTGCCGCGATCATGATCGAATTTACACCTTGCAAGGGAAACCTGGACACACGGCACGTAAACGCTCCCAGAGCCTTACGCGACTACCTTTCCCGTCCTCTCCCGAATATTCAGTCTAAACCCACTAGTCCCGGGTGCAAAGCCCTACTGGTCCCGGACCAAGTAGCCGCAACTACACCCGCCATCCGTCCACTCCCAGAGTAGTGGGAAGAAGCCCGAATATCGTTTGATTCAGGTACATCAGTTTTCCGGGACCCAGACGCCAGTATGTGCACAGTACGTTCAATACTTGCCCAACAATACAGCAATGACCTCAATTCCATTTGAAACGTAGGCGGGGCAATTCGCCCACACAGTGTAACACGGAGCCCCCGGGATTCGGCCCGGCCCATCTGGCAAAAGCGGGTCGGTTACACACGGAGCATCGGACCAGACCCCGCCCACACAGCTTATGACTTCACAAGTAACGACCTATATCTCGCGAGTGACAGAAGGTCACTCGACTTCTACCGGTCCTAATTAGCATCGCAAACTAACGACCTACACATACTAGTATCTTGACATGGAAATCCTAGGGATTATGCATCTAGGGTTTCAATCATATCCAAAACTTAAATGCGCAATACTTAAGTAATTGTGTTGCATAGTTTTGAAAATTAGGGGTTATGATACGGTGCTTGCCTTCCTGCTCAACAGCCTTGGGCTCTACCGAACTTTGGTTCGGGTCTTCAGCAACGGGCTCAGCAACTACAGCAGTCTCCACCGGATCAGCGACAGGTTCCGCCACCAACTCGTACAAGCCGTCAGCGACTGCGGTATCTACATGAAATGCATCATGCATGAGTGCGATGAATGCAAAGACAATAATAAATATGGTGCTCATGCTTGCGGCAACAACCATGAACTAATTTGTCTATTTACTTCATGAGCACTTGTTATAAGCTATTAATTTCATTATACAGTGCATCAAGGTATAAGGGGTGATTACTACTAGCTTACATTAGTATGATTATGCCATTGGTTAGAATTTCACCTGCAAAAACATTAAACCACACTTAGCATTCAAGCACAAGTTAAACACTGTTAAAGGGACTAAAATACATCTTTCTGCACATAGGTTTTCTAGTGCTTATACTTTTACACAAGGTTTCAACGGTTCCTAAAACATTATGCAAAACTTTCAGGATTAGTTTACACATACCTTGAGTTATGAATTTATTCATTTCAAGCTGACATACATGACCATTCATTTTTATTTGAGTTTAACAGAGGTGTTGACTAGCAAAGTTTTAGTGAGTTAAACATAACACGAGTTAGTTATCAAGAAGCTTGACATTATGTGCTTGAACAGAACTATAGATATTAGCTTATCTTATCATACATATGCATAAAGTCACCAAAACATATATTATGAAAACATGTAGTGGCACCTATTTATATACATATGGTTATTTAATGATGTTGCAACTAGTATCAAGTTTTAATGCAAAAACACTATCTAGTTCTAGCATGTGATGGAAAATGCACAACTCCTAGCAAAAAGATAGCAAAAACACATACATGTAAAATTAATACATGAAGCACACTGGTCTCTACAGCAAAGAATACACATCTACTAACCTTTCCAAACAAAACTTGCAAAAAGATTAGCTACTAAACATATCTATGCAACTAACTAAGCCATACAAGCTAGTGCTCACTAACAGAATTAAACAGAGACCGAAAACATCTATTTTACTCCTACTCATATTTTTCCTGCAGAGAGAACTTCATGAGCAAACCAACAAAATTTATTTCATAATTTTTGGAGTTTCCTACAATTTTATATGAATTTTGCAAGGAGCAGCTACACCCTGAAAAACAAGAACTCGGGATTAACCAAAACGGGCCGAAACAACTTCGCCAAGGTTCACTTTCCCTCCTTCAATTTTGCTCTTCTCTTCCTGGCCAACCCAGGCCCGAACGGCCGGCCCAGCCCGCGCTTCTCCTCCTCCCCTCCTTTCTAGCCCACCGTCCGGCCCACCGGCCAACGGGCTCGGCTGCCACCTCCCTTCTCTCCCTCTTCCTTTCCTGGCCCAGCAAGATTGGCGTCGCTCCCCTCCCGTCGTCTTCTCGCGAAGACCATCGCGGACAGGAGGGCGCGCCTCGACGGGCGGCCAGAACCGCCGCCGCCCACACAGCTTCTCCAGACCCGGCGATGGAACTTCAAGACGAGGGAAGCATCGCGTGTTCCGAGACGCGACGAACTCACTTGGCTAGGTTGATTGAAGAGCTATGGACTGTGTGAAGCTCGCCATGTGGATGAACTCACGACGGCGACGGCGGGATGGGATCTGTAATTGCGGCCAAGGGGATGGATGAGAGAGTTTGGGGATAGCTTGGATGTGTGGAGGAGTGCATGAGGGTACTCTGGATGGAAGCAATTTGACCGAGGAAGAGCGACGTGGGCGGAAGGAAGAAAAGGGGCGTCGGTGGCCATGGTGGCCTCGACGTTCCTTTAATGTCTGAGGGCCGTGGGCGTGCGGGAAAGGCCTTGGCGAGGGGCAGCACACTCGGGGCAGGTGGAACAGGCTTGCGGCAGGTTTGGGGCAGTGGTGGAGGCATGGGCGTGGCCAGACGAGGACGAGGTGACGGCCACCGACCCGGTCACGGTTCCTGTCGCCGTTGACGGCCGGACGCGGCAAGGAGCGTGGGCGGCAGGGCATGGAGCTGCTTCAGGTGGTCAGTCACGCACAGGGCGCGGCAAGGCGGGGTGGAACACGCGCTGCAGCGGTGCCAGAGTCGGTGATCGCGAACATCGGGCGACGATGTTCACCGAGCAGCCGGTCTTCGGGTGGCAAAAACTCCCAAAACCACTGCATAACTCGACCCATTCAAGAGTAACAAAGTTGTAGAGGGTTGATAGGGCTACAACTTTGAGTAAGGAAGTTTGTTTTAAAACTTGATGGATTAGGAGATAAATGAGAGCAAAGTTCGTCCAAAATCAAGAAATCCGCCCAGCCAGGTGATTTCGCGACGAACGAGACTGGGCTAAGCAGCTGTTTTAGAAATTGGATTGCGGGAGATTTGGAAAATTCAAGGAGTGAGTTTGGTACTGTTGAAAAGATCATTGGAAGCTCTACAAGATGGATAAAGGTTCCAACACAAGATAGCCTAGTTAACCTATTTTAATTAAGCACTCAAAACAGCAAAAAGATATGATTTTGAACTTAGCACTAGAGAGCTAAAACACATATAGAACACTAGCTATGCACAAGAGATGTTCATGAAACTTGATATCCATGTTAACTGGAGTATGAATGAAGCATTAAAAGTATAATAGCATGAGCTATGCATACAATGCACATGAAATGACAATATGCATTATGTAGGAGTCGATGATGTACTACTAATCATGCTTGTAAGTTTTCTTTACTTTGCCATGAGGTGATAGCACAAATGCTATGCACGAGATGATAACGACCATGCTACAACAACCCACATGCTTCCAGGTGAAAGGCAATAGGTTAGTTGATAATCGCAGGGTTAAACACCAGAGGTGTTACACTCATCCAATGGCATGGAGATCACATTGAGACTGTCCAAGCCGATGAATCGATCAGCGTTGCTACCGCTGATTTGACAGTTTGGGAGTTCGAAGGAATAGAGTCCTTATCGGGCAAGAATTGGGAAGGCAATTTTATCCATGTGTCCGATGATGGTTTAAAGCCGATCCAAGCAGTCGGCTCTGAAAGTTTGTACTAATGGAAGAGTTTATTGAAGATGAGGGTAAACTTGGTCAAGGGTTTATGTCGGCCGATGAGTTAGAAGAGATAGATATAGGTTTAGGAGATAGACCTCGGCTGACATATGTAAGTGCGAAGCTGGATCCTGAGTTTAAACAAGAATCAATAAAGTTATTAAAAGAGTATCATGATTGTTTTGCTTGGGAATACTATGAAATGCTAGGTTTAAGCCGATCTATTGTTGAACATCGGCTCCCAATCAAACCGGGGTATCGGCCTTTTAAACAAGCGCCGAAACGATTTAGACCTGAGTTAGATAAAGAAATAAAAGCTGAAATAACTCGGTTATATGAAGCTAAGTTTATTCAACCTTGCCGATATGCTGAATGGATATCTAATATTGTTCCTGTTTTCAAGAAAAATGGGAAATTGCGAGTTTGTGTCAATTTCAGGAATCTTAATAAGGCGGCTCCGATGGATGGGTATTCGATGCCGATTGCCGATATATTGGTTGATGCAGCTTCGGGACATAAGGTGATTAGTTTTATGGATGGTAATGCAGGATATAATCAAATTTTTATGGCAGAAGAAGATATTCCTAAAACTGCGTTCCGATGTCCTGGTGCACTTGGATTATATGAGTGGGTCGTAATGACCTTTGGTTTGAAAAATGCTGGCGCCACGTATCAAAGGGCAATGAATTATATATTTCACAAGTTGATCGGCAGGATTGTTGAAATTTACATTGATGATGTAGTGGTGAAGTCCGATGGATACAAGCAGCATCTGGCCGATTTGCGAGAAACTCTGGAATGTACAAGAAAACATGGTTTAAAGATGAATCCTAATAAATGTGCGTTTGGAGTATCGGCCGGACAATTTTTTGGTTTCATGGTTCATGAAAAAGGGATTGAAGTTGGAAGAAGAGCATGAAGGCTATAAGAGATGCTAAGTCACCCACCGATAAGACGAGTCTCCAGTCGTTAATCGGTAAGATTAATTTCGTCAGAAGATTTATTTCAAATTTATCTGGGAGAATTCGTCCCTTTTCCTCATTGCTGAAATTGAAAGCCGATGAAGAATTCGTATGGCGAGAAGATCAACAAAAGGCATTTGATGAAGTAAAACAATATATAATGGCACCGCCAGTTTTGATTCCACCTCAGAGAGATAAGCCATTCCGATTATATTTGTCGACCGATGAGTTGTCAATCGGATCTGTTCTTATACAAGAGTTTGAAGAAAAAGAAATAGTGGTTTATTATTTGAGTCGGAGGTTGATTGATGCGGAAACAAGATATTTGCCGGTTGAAAAATTATGCTTATGCTTATATTTCTCATGCACTAAGTTGAGACATTATTTATTATCTTCTGAGTGCACAATCGTTTGCAAAACCGATGTGGTGAAATATATGTTGTCTATGCCGATGCTGAAAGGCAGAATCGGAAACCACCCAGAATCGGACTCGGCCTCTGCCTTGACTCTGTTACACATGATTTTAGCCGAGTCAAAATCTGGTGTCAACACATGCCCCCCAATTTTGGGATAAAATATTATTTTGTTCCAAAATTCTCTGAGCAATGATGACCCTGGCAGTGAACAGCATATGGAAACTCGCACCCTTCCGCTGTTGCATCCCTCGAATCCCGTGCGGATTCGGCGCCTTGGCCTTCGGGCGGTTTCTTCTCCCATAAGCCCTATAAATGCAGACCCGAACCGTCGTCTTCTTCAACTCGCATCTGCTATCGCGCTCGCACGCCCGCCATTGTCATCTCTGCAAAGCTTCGCCCGGTCGAACTTCGGTCTTCAAGCTTCGAACTCTCACCGCGATTCAGGTAAAGAACTTCCCCGCATATGATTCATATCATGCATCTGGGTTTTACTGCATTTCCCATGGTGATTTTCTCAATCTGTTCATTCGCATCACTGTTCATTATAGATCTATTCCATCAATGGCGGCTCCTGCTGACAAAGCGGATAACACACAAGTCTCTGAGGTAAAAATGCCCAAAATCTCAATCTTTATTCTTGCATTCTTCTTCTAGGACTACTTATGAGCCTCCATCTCTGTATTCATCACTTTATTTCTCCCGAATGTAGCATCTTAAGAACAATCTGGTCATCCCCGTCTCTCATTTTGAAGCCGGGTACTATCTTGGCCCAATGGGTGATCCCGATCCGACGGACTTGATAAATATGGAATCGAAGAGAATTCCATTCAAAGGATCGGACCTGCAAGTCTCCGATTGGGCCGAGATAGTACCCGGCTTCAACATGAGAGACGGGGATGACCAGATTGTTCTTAAGATGCTACATTCGGGAGAAATAAAGTGATGAATACAGAGATGGAGGCTCATAAGTAGTCCTAGAAGAAGAATGCAAGAATAAAGATTGAGATTTTGGGCATTTTTACCTCGGGACTTGCATGTTATCCGCTTTGTCAGCAGGAGCCGCCATTGATGGAATAGATCTACAATGAACAGTGATGCGGATGAACATATTGAGATAATCACCATGGGAAATGCAGTAAAACCCAGATGCATGATATGGATCATATGCGGGGAAGTTCTTTACCTGATTCGCGGTGAGAGTTCGAAGCTTGAAGACCAAACGTTCGGCCGGGCGAAGCTTTGCAGAGATGACAATGGCGGGCGTGCGAGCTCGATAGCAGATACGAGTTGAAGAAGACGACGGTTCGGGTCTGCATTTATAGGGCTTATGGGAGAAGAAACCGCCCGAAGGCCAAGGCGCTGAATCCGCATGGGATTCGAGGGATGCAACAGCGGAAGGGTGCGAGTTTCCATATGCTGTTCACTGCCAGGGTCATCATTGCTCGGAGAATTTTGGAACAAAATAATATTTTATCCCAAAATTGGGGGCATGTGTTGACACCAGATTTTGACTCGGCTAAAATCATGTGTAACAGAGTCAAGGTAGAGGCCGAGTCCGATTCTGGGTGGTTTCCGATTCCGATCGGAGTTCGTCCGATAGGAGTCCCGATCGGATACGAGATAAGGGAGGCCGGAGCGCGTACGACTATCAAGGGAAGATGTGTCTGGAAGCTTCTTCAGGGCTTCATTATGCGGCAATTATAGTAGTTTTGGTAGTTTAAGATTAGATTGCTTTAAATAAATTAGAGATATTGTCATAGCCGGCAAGTTTTTAGCTAGATTTCCAGGGTATAAATATAAACCCTGCGCCATTGTAAAAAATGTTCACACAACCAATCAATCAAACACAACTTTTGGCCTCACGTGCCAACAACCCTTTTTCATCGAGTTCTTCAGCAAGTAGGGCTGCATCATCTTGACCTCCGGTTTGTCTATAAGTCCGACACCCTATCGAATTAATCTAGGCTTTAGATTGAGGCGCATCGCCCTTCTTCATTTAGTTAATTCACCAATTTATCGAGTTATTCTAGGCTTTAGATTGAGGCATATCGCCCTTGTTCGTTTAGATCGCTCATCCTTTACCGTATCTTGTTGATTTTATCCTATCGGCTTACATCTATCAGAGAAGATCTATTCTGTTTTATTGTTAGATCTGTTTATATTGTTTATATAGCTGATTTAGATTTAATAAGCAAGTTACAAATAGATCTGATTTAAACAAGTTCTTTGATGTATATTGATCTATCGGAGTAAGCAAGCTAATCGGTGCCCTGCTAGCAACGCTGTCTCGAAATCGATCCGATTGTTAGTGACACGAGATTTAGTTTGTTTATCGCCTTTGTAAAGATGCATATTAAAGAACGAGTTTAGATTAGATCTATCTCCGATTCGGTTTTCATAGCCGATGGTTTATTTCAGTACATGTTACATTCTCACGAATCAGACTCAAGGCCGATGGTTCATGCTATCAAAATCGGACTTCCCTTTATGCTGATCCGATTTTCGGAACGAATCGGGGCTTTGGCCGATGAGTTCCTTGTTGCTTACTGATTAAACTCTACCTTATCAATTTCAGGTCAAATTGACTGGCACGCCCCGAACCTCAAGATTTTGGTCCTGCACTGAAGTGGAGCATATCTTCCAGGCCACAGTGTTAATTTCTGAGAGTCAACGCCTGACTTTTTGGATGTCAACACATAGCTTGACTCAACTCTAACTTCTAACTAAACTATCCTAACTTCTACTAAGCAAGAAAGTAAAGTGAAGAGCTCCTTCTTGGTGTCTTCAGCTTTGGCACCAATTGAGGGTATTTATAGCACCAGGAAGCAAAGGGATACTTGCAGGGGGCCCTAAGCCATTATATTGTGATTTTGGTGATTGAATGACAACATATCCATTGGGACTAACAAGTTTGTCAAGTACTATTTATAGGATTTTTAGGTCCCAAGGATGATTGCAAAACATATACCAAATCCAAAGATATAAAAACACAGTTTTGGCAAAAGAAATCAAAGAAAGGGCTCAAGAGGAATGAATTGAAGAATCCCTCAGAAAAGCTACACACTGGATGATCCGGTGAGGGAATATTCTCTCAGCGGAGTTTTGACCAGAAGGTCCGGCATGTAGGAAGCTGATCAGTGTGGCAGACTGCCCCAATTAATCCGGCTTAAAAGCATGGGCCCACTATCACAGCAGTGCTCCACGCCCTTAAACCGAGTTAATCGTGCAATCCGTCGGATTCCTTCCCGATAAAACCACCTTTTCTCTCGACCGAAACGAAATAGCAGCAGTCCCACTCGAAGATGGGCTCAGGCAGTACAACTCATCACAAATTTTACAACACGAGGGTTCACATAGATAATTATATAAATACAGTGCATATGTTTTAGTTATTACAAACCAGAGTTATAATACAGCGGAAGTCTAAACGTCGATACACATAACATCACATGGAGCCCACATATGATATTCAGTTCCCGCAGCCTGAGTCGGACTCAGACGGCCCCCACTCGACTGTCCAACCATCAGGGAGCACACCAGGCCAAGTCAAAGCAGCAACAGGGTCGTAACCAGCAACATCATCTGAAAAAGATAGCCACAAGCAAGGCTGAGTACTAATTACTCAGCAAGACTTACCCGACAAGGTTAAATACTAGACATGCAAGGCTTTTTGGCTCTGGGGTTTGTTTTGCCAAAAGCGTCTACAAGCCTATTTTCAATATTTTAGCCAAGTTTTAGAGTGAGACTAACTCTTACTAGATTTGCCAAACTATCCAATAACATTCAGTGTGAAAAAACAATTGATTAAGTAAATCATCAACATTTCTCATCTAACAACACTTTCCCCCATTTGGCCCAAGGACATTGATGTATGAAAAGAGATCAAGCAGCTTCATGTAACCGCGAAGGACGGACAACTCGAGTTGATTTTACCATGCATGGGACAACCTAATCGCACGACCCGTGAGAGACACCCAGGACCTCACGGGGCAACCTTTCCCATCTCTCCCTGCCATCTGCCATCGGGGACCACTCCGCCCGAGTGCACGCCCCAACGGACCCCAGGTGCCCGAGGCAAACCTGTGCCGCGGCCACTGCTACACTCGCCACAACCCCTCGCCCAAGGGAGTGATAAAACCCGTCAGACGTCAGTTTGAATCAAGTACTAGGTTTACCAGTTTACCATATTTCCCGGCATACGATTAGTACCTTCAAAAGCTTGACCAACATCGCCACACAATCAATGCCTTAGCCACAAATCTCTGTGCAAGCGGGGTGTTCAACCAAACATAAATATCGCACAAGCCCCGCTTGCCGAATCTCATTAACTGATAAAGTAAAAACCTATATCTCGCGAGTGACAAGGCAATCACTCGACTTCTACCGATCCTAATTAAGCATGGCAGTCTAAACGACCTACACATACTAGTATTAGGACATAGGTACCTAGGGATCATGCAACTAGGGTTTTATTCAACTCCTCAAAACTTAAATGCACAAAAGTAGGGCATAAAGTAAGGAGTGTTAGAATAAACAGCGGGTTATGCTCCGGGGCTTGCCTTCCTGATCACCGCTGGCCTTGGGCCCTTCCGAACTTTGGTTCGGGTCTTGTGCAGCAGCAAGGTTCAGCTCAGCAGCAGTTTGTTCGTCCTCGTGCTCGACCTCAATCTCGTACACTCCGTCAACAAGGGTTTGCTCTACAGGAAATGCGGATGCATGAGATGCAGCAATGCACGAGAAACAATCACAGAATAACTGCAACAACTCACTAATACATCACGGGGCAATCATTTACGGAATATAAACAATTAAGAAGCCCACAAATAAAGCGAGGTGGGTTGCTTTTAGTTGCTAATTAAACTTAATTCAATTCTGAAATAATATATAAAGGAATCTTATTAACTCTTTTTAAATGTGTTATAACCACTTAACTTACTACATAAGTTAAACAAAACATCTATAATTAGCTACTAGTCATACAATGGAGTTTCAATTGCTAAATCCCACATTCAGTGCTCCTGGTTGCTTTTCATGTTTGCAGAATTATTTTTACCACAAGAAAACTATTTATTAAGTAAGCATTTCTTAACTAGTTCTTACCAAATAAAGTCTAGAAAATATATTTTCATAAAAACAACTTAAGGTAAACATGTTTCTGTGTTCTTGACAGTTAAACATATTTTTCAAGAATTTTCCAGCATTTTACCTATTTATTTCCTATTTTTCTTAACAACCCACATTTAACACCAATTAGAAAATCATAATAAATTCTAAAAAAATTTTTGCAGCTGAAATTTTTACTCAACTACTATTTTACCAGAGGCATTTTATGTGAATTTTTCAGATTTGTCTGAGTGGTATAGAATATTTGGTGATTTAACCATTCTTAACTAGCTAGAAACAACTTAATTCCAAATCTACCAAAATCATGAATAAACTGTGGCCAACGGATACTCAACTCAACTCTACTGATCATAACAGACCCATCAAAAGTAGTTTTACATTTTTAGCACATTCTTATGATTTATAAAGCAATAAACATCCTCTCAAGCACCTTTTCATACATTCAAAAATACATTGGGAATCACATAGATTACACATGCATATGATACACCACTGGAAAGATAATTTCTCAAGGATTTCTGAAAGTCCAAGTTTGTGATTTTAAGATTTTTCTGTGATTTTTGGTGATTTATTGAATCTCAACCGAAATCAAAAGGGAAGAACTCGTGAATAGTGAAATCGAGATTTACATACGGGCCCTCGGGAAACTGAAAGTAATTGCAGATCGGTTTTTTCTCGCGAATAGGTCCTCGGGAACTTACAACCAGGCCCCTGCAAAATTTTCACTTTACACATAAGGCCATAATATTTTTCCATAACCCCCTGAAGTTTCTAAAGGTTCGCGAAAAAAGTCCTTCTTCTACCTTTCTTCTTCCTCCTACGAACAGACTCACGGTTCGGCTCTGTAGACCTTTCTGACCGGCGATGGGAAGGGCGGCGCCGGTCCTCCTGGCCTTGGGCGAGCTGCCCAGGCCGCTGCAGCGCCTCCCCCCTGCCTCTTCTGGCTGCAGCAGGCGGCCGGCCCCGGCCCCAGCCGCTCTGGCCGCGGGCGCCGGCAATAGAAGGTGAGGGCGGCGGCCGACCGGGCTCCCTGGTGGCCGGATTAGGATGGAAAGAAGGTCGGGAATGGTCAGTGGAGCACGAGGAATGTGTCTTGATTCTTGGATTGGAGGGAGAGTGGATGTAGAGTTACGATTTCGAACGGATTGGATTCGGCCCGAGCTCTACAATGGCGGTCGAATTTCTTTGATTTCTCGGAGTATGGGCAAAGGCGGAGGATGCTAGGCAGTGGAGGGCGGAGACGGCGAGGTGGAGGAGCTCTGGTGGGAGTGAATTGAAGGACGGTCGAGTAGGGGGGGTGAATTCGGCCGTGAAGTACCGAGGTGTTTACTGTCCTCGAAATGCCGGTCGTCCTTATCCCTCCAACTCACCGGACAGCGCAGCAAGGCCACCTGGACGGTACAAGCGGCACAATGGCGAGAGGACACGTGGTTGCCAGCTGGAAGTACGGCGAACGGCGTCGACGACGCCGAGGCGCCCTCTGTTCGGTCGCTGCCGGATAACACCGGTCAGACCAGTTGTTGGTCGTTCGGCTGTGACACGATCGATTTCTTTCGCCTATTTCTCTCGATTTCGTGTAGAAATTCAAGGAGCAACGAATACCAACTTTGTAGAGGATTCATAGGGCTACAATTCCTACAAGACACTTATACCATTTGCTCAACGGTTTGGAAGTTGCAACGCTCTGAATCTCAGCCAAAATTCGAAATTCTGAAAAATTCAGAGTTTTGGCAGCTCACGGGCCCAACTTCGTCGGCCTTAAACTCCACATTTTGTACATAAAAAGTTGATTCGACCAATACGAAAGTTGAAGATGGTATATCAGGCTACAACTCCTACAAAGGGAGTTATAGTGTTTGATCAATGGTTTGAGAGATAAATCGTGGAGAATCCGGCCAAAAAAAGCTGTTAACTGTCGACTGAAAATCGTAAGTCTGATTCGAACGATTTTTACCCGACTTCGCTGACCTTTTTCTCTAAGATTTACATACAAACTTCGAGATCGTCCAATACAAAAGTTGTAGCTGGTACATTAGGCTACAACTCTTACAAAGAGTGTCACTACTTTTGGGCCACGGTTTGAAAGTTACGGGGCGATGAATCTGGGCAAAAATTCACGTTTTCAGACAGCGTATTTCAGCTAAGTGCTGAAATTGTTGGTTTTGACCCGATTTTGACCAAGATTATGAGTGAGCAAACAAAGTTTTCCTTGATCCACATCACCACCATTGTAAAGAGGGTACTTTGTACTCCAACTTTTATATTGGTGGAATTTCAAGTGTTTAGGCAAAATCTAAAGATATTAGCCGCTCGAGAAGGGTAAAAAGTGAAACTTACAACACATGAAATGACGGTCAAACGAGTTAAAAATTGAATTTCGAATTTTCGTTTGAACCTTCTATACTCAATTGAGTTCATGAACATGTATTTGACATTATTTGTGACATTTTGGTATAATTTTTGTATTTTGACTATTTTGATTATTTTGGTTGACTAAATCCACCCATACACACAAATGCACAAACAATACAATTATGGAAAGATGCATGCCATTATGGGTTTAATTAATTTAATTAGAGTTTCTAATTACGATAGTGACACCAGGGGTGTCACAATCAGTGGGATCTTCTACATGAGATAATCTGGCGAGGTACGATGGACAATCAAGAAAGGGGCGTCGTGCATTGAAGAGTGGGAAGTCCCATACGGCAGATGGTCTAGTGTTATTGTTTGTATACACGACAGACAATCAAGGAATAGTGCGCATGCAGTGAAGAATGAAGCAGAAGATTTCTGCACGCTGGATGATCTGATGATATAAGGCGGAGGATTCGCCGGACAGGTTACTCAGTAAGCATGGTGGTTTGGAGGTGGAATGTTCTACACAGTGGATGATCCGTTGATACACGAGGACAATACGGCGGAGCATCGACATCATATGATAGTTTGTAAAGGAGAAGTGACCTTTGGAAAAAGTACATGTGATGATCCGACAATGGGAGTTTGGCACACGACGGATAATCTAGTGTTCCATGTTTCAGTGTGTCTTTTGAGCAACGGCTAGTCCAATACTTTGGGCCATATATACCACTCCCATTCAACCATTTTAAGGTGTTGGAGTCAAGGAGAAGTTCATCTACAACCACAAGACATCCAAGCCACCCTAAATACTATATTAATCATCCTTAGTGAGTGATTAGAGCTAGAATAGGCCTAGTGAGAGAGTTTGCAAGGATATTTGCTTTGTGCATGGTTCTTTGAGTGAACAAACCTTGTAATCTTGGTGTGGAGCGGAATCGATGACGTTGTGTGGGGGACGAGTAGACCCCCTCCTTGGTAGAGAAGCTCCGTAGTGAAGATGCCGTCAAGATCTCCAGAAGAACAGGTTGATGAGAGCAGTGTCTTAGAGACATGCTCATCATCCTTCTTGAGGAGCTTGTGGAACTTTATTAGTGGAAATAAATACGCATGGTACCTTGCATATGCTCCATTTATTCCAAAAAATTTACAATCAAAATATGGCATTAAGGACCATCTACACTAGACTTTGTACAAACCGATGTGCACCCTCAAAAACACAAATTCATACACCACAACCAACGCAAGGCAATATAGATCATACAGGACGTAGGGTATTACACCCTCCATAGAAACAACTCGTACCTATCTAACGGCCTATTTGGTAGAGCTCCATATGATTCTGATTCTTCATGGAGCTGATTCTCTAATAGAAGTGATTCTATTTGATTCTCTAGCATAAACCCCCCAAAATAGGATGGAGAATCACTTCACAGAATCAGGAGAAGCTACTTTTTTAGCTCCCAGCCACATAGTTCATTTCAGAGAATTACTTCACAGAACTAATAGAGAATGACTTGTCTCTGAAAAATTGTTTGGTAGAGCTCCTGCTGGATTCACCAGAGAATCAGCAGGAGCTCTGCCAAATAGGGCAATAGAATACACAATAGAACAATGATACGGTGAAGCCGTGTTATGTCTTATAGAATTGGACCCATGGTTGTTGCAAGAGAAAGATGCCATACAAAGTTATCTGAGAATCAACCCTCGGTTGTACATAGGACATGCAAAACATGAAGTGTTTAGTTTCTTTGTGCTTTACAGATACTGCTGTCTGGTAGCTATCGTCCGAGTTCTACTTTAGGATACCCTTGTGCTCTGACAAAAGTCCTCTAAACAACTCAACTACCTTAGGATACCCCTCGATAGACTTGTTGGCTGGAAACACCGACACTAGTAGTGCTGTGGTGAGGCGATATGCGAAGGAAGCCACTATGTGGGTCGAGGTGTTGGAGAAGGTGACAGGTGGTGGGGAAACGGGCTATGTGTTAATTATTCTCTTTATATTGATCTACTTACATATAGGAAACCTTATTAAATTTCAATGAAGGTCCTCAAAAAGGTTCAAAAATCAAAAGCTTGTTTTATTAGCAGCATTGCAATAATGAATAATTTGATATAATACATTCTATTGATTTAGTTCAGCATAACAAAAGATTGTTCCAAAGTTACTATTTGTTGGTAATCTTAATTTTAAATAGTGTCCAACAGCTATGTATAGGTGTATCAATATGATATGAATTGTTCTTAATTGTCTCACTAGTCGCATCGCACACACTCTTACGGGTTATAACTGCTGTGAATTAGTGTATTGTTTTTCTTATCTTTCTCTACGCACACAATTGGGTTGTGGGATGGACCCCTCGGATTGTGAAGAAATACACTATTTTCCTACAGCTTACAAATAGGCAACCTAGGTTCATAACATAGTTTTGGTATTAAAAAAGAAATGTTTATAATATAACATTGTTTGTGTTCTATTGTCCTTGCTGGAAGTCAAGTAACTTTAATAACTTTTGCACATGTTTGATAGGCATAAAAAAGATAGGAGAAAGTCTAGTTGTTTTACCATGGACTATCCACATTGTGTGCTAAACAAAAGTTGGCTAATTTTCCTCATAAAAACATTCGTGTCAAATTAAGTAATAAAAGAACTCTTGTGGAATTGCTTTCTTAGGGGAAGATGAAACTTGTTAGCACCTATAATAAGGATTTAATTCTCTAGCGGTTGAGTTTTAATCTGACAGAAGTTAGCCACATGAATATATGAGCAAATTCCCTGTACGCCACTGAAATTTTAACTCATTCCCTCTATGCCATTGAAATTTAGACCATCCATGTATGCCATTGGTTATAAATTTCCATTCCTCATATGCCATTCCATCACATTCTGCCGTTAGTTGCTGTGAACTCCGTGGACCCGGATGAACGGAAGAATAAAACGAACCAAAGTATCTTTTCTACCCACCGAATCACAGTTTCTTATTTTTTTTTCTTCTCTAAAGGACATTCTCTCTCCATTCATTTGTACTCAACGTTGCATCTCTCTTCCACCTTCCGTTCTGCTCACCTACCTCTCTCTCACACATGCCATAAAATCTCTCTCTGCTCTTTTCCTCGGTTCCTTCCATCCCACAAATTAAGCAACAGCGCGGGCGTGGCCTGGGGAGGATCCAGCAAGGGCTGCGAGGCAGGGGGTGCATGCGTGCATGGACGGCGGCATCTATGGGCTAGTGCGAGCCTAGGTGGCGGCGGCGGCCTGCCGCGCATGCGAGCAACAGCGGCCCGCCAGCTCAACGTCGCGCGGCACTGCAGCGAGCCCTCATGGTGCAACAGCTCACGACACGGCAATGCTCGCAGCGGCGACAGCGCGGCGGGTGGGATCTGCTGAGCCAAGGAGAGAACCGACGGAGGGAGTAGAAAGGGGAAAAGGAACAAATATTCTTTCATTCACTGACATGCGGGGTCCACAGCCGAGTTAACGGTAGCTAACAGTGTAATGCGACGGAATGGCAAATTTAAAACAATGGCATACAGGAAATGGTGTAAATTTCAATGGCATAGAAGAAATGAGTTAAATTTTCAATGGCATACAGAGAATTTGCTCTATATTGTCCTCTTTCTAGATAACTTTATATCCACACATCCCTCCCACCTAGCTCATCGAAGTGGACATTCAACACGGCCATATAACTTGGTGTTAGAAGGTCAAACAAGATTTGAAATCTATGGAAATTGATTTTAACCTAAAAGAGTAAGAAATTTATTAAAACACACAGTTTTATTTGCTTGACTTCAATTATCAAAAAAATTATAAAATTACTATTTTAGGTAATGAAAACCGATACTATGGCATATTTTGCGACACTTAACACAATGTCAATCAAGAACCCTAATGCCTTCCTAAAGATTTAATAGTATGGCAGATGGTATGTTGTCAGGGCCAGGCAACCACCCAAAGAGGGAAAAAGTGTCCGTGGCATCCCAATCAGTGTGCCCCCCCCCCTCCACCTCCAGTTAGCCTCAAAAACTTCTCAGTGCTGGACATCAAAGCGAGTGTGTCAAAGGGAAGTAGTCCACACAAAATTAGTACTTCGCATGGTAAGCTCCTATATGAGGGAATGAGGTCAGCCTGTGCCACCTTCTAAATCCACAAGTAATAGTATGATTTGTATTTTAGGGATTATATCAATAGAATTTTGTAATAGCTACTAGTTGAATTTATCTCTACTCATGTTCTTCATCCTTTAGTCCACAAAAAACCACGATGTAGGTTGTCATAGCTTGCTAACATGTATTCTTGGAACATCCCTATAATGCTATTGTAAATAACATGGGTAATACTTATGAGAAGGCTAAGAAAATGATCGGAGACATTCTTCAAATGTCGATTTTCCCTCTCTTGGGATCCTAGGTAAATACTAGTATTGATCATAGGAAAGCGTCAAGCTCTCTCTATATCTATCTTAATCTCTCCCAATTAACAATTAAATGATATAAATAACTAGTACATATAAAAGTCCTAACAAGTAACAAAATAATGGCAAACTAAATTTGTATAATTTTTTTGTGGAGGCCTTTGTAACTGCATAAGAATGATTTGGATGACCGAAAGTGAATCTAGGACCCTAAGTGGGTTGTAGTTAATTGAATACGACATGACTAAGGGGCTAATATGTTTAGCAATTCTATACGAAGTTGATTAGTCCTATTGATATGTTTGTGAAACGAAATGATCAAACGAGAATGATTAGAGGCTCAAATAGGTGAAAGCAAATAAATGGTTCCATGATGATGGCTAGAAGAAATGAGAAAGGAGACATGGTGAAATGTCTACATGGTTGTCTCATATTGAAAAATTCTTGTATGATACAAAGGATAACTTGAAAATTATTTGTGTATTATAAATTTGAAGAAATCAATGAGAAGAAATATGAAGTTGGTAATAAATTGGTGCATATGGATGATGCAGTATGATGTGTGACTCAAGATGGCAAGGTGGTGAAGGATTGTAATGGTTTGGATATAAAGGACCATGCAACGGAGGAGGGCAAAGAAGTGGATTGGAGCTAATAAGATTAAGTTATAGAGAAGTATCATGTATTGTCCTAGTGTTGATGGGGCGATCAAGCTATGGGAGTGCCATATTTATAGGCATCGACCATTTTATAATATGCAAAAGATTGAAGTGGCTTGTGAACCTTTAGAATAGAAATCAACTCAGTATCTTCAACAATTTTTCGCGAAGGCCCTTTAAGGTGTCATCCTTGTCAACAATCTTAGCCTCCAAGGCAGAAACCTTCTCCTTAAGCAGGTTGGCTTCGCCAGCTTGAGCTTCCAAAGCAGCAACCTTGTCCTTCAAAGATTTGTTCTCACTAATAATGCACTCCCGGTCCTGGCGAAACAAATTCTTTTCTTTTTCAATATCCTCCTTGATCCTGTCAATAGTTGCTTGGATCTGGAGAAGCTCTGCCTTTTTCCTTCGCAATTTTTCTAGCTCTGCACGCTCAGCAGCAACCAAGTTGAGGTTGGGAACTTGAGCTGCCAACTCATTGATAGCCAAAACAACCTATGGTAGGAAAAAAACCCGTTCAATATTACGAAACCGACAAAACGAAGCTAAGGTGAATATGAAGATGATAATTGAACATATGTCTTGAGAAGTAAAAGGCCACTAGCAAAACAAATAAAAATATATGATATATACCAACCCTTATGATGTTAAAAAGATGTAAAATGCCAAGTTGGTGACTCTTAAGCTCAAGATATTGAATTACAGTTTATATTTGGTACTGAGTATATGTATGCTGATCCATAAAGAGATATGTACATCGAAGGGTTTGACAAGTCTTAATGCCTAAGTATATTTAATTTATTAAACTGGGCACCTAGTTTTGCCTGAGTTCCAGTCAAGGAGTTTTTGAGTTTGCAACTTCTGATGTTTGCAACATCTTTTTTGTTTGCCAAATATTTTCAACTATTTTGATGGATATTTATGATGGGTAGTATTAGTGATGACTAATGGCTAACTAGTGAGAACTAGGTACATATATACCATTTCTCACCCCCCCACACCCCCCGTGAGCTATCGCTGGTGCTTCCCACCATTTGAACCTCAGATAAGGAAAATAGACCTCTCCCCAACCCGTCTTGATAGTGAGGCTTGTGTGCTTTGTGAGAAATCTTGATAGTTTGGTTGAGAAATTAGAATATTGTGAGGAAAAGACAGTGCTCTAATATTTGAGCACTTGAGGGATTTTGACAAGCATTTCATTAAGCATTTGTTACCCTTGGAGGTAAAGCATCCTAGATGGCTAGGCATCGCCCTAATTAGCTTCCAACCACACGATGAGCTTGGGAAAATGTGTGAAGGTTTTAGCATTGCCTGCGCAAGGAAAGAAGCAAGATAGAAAAGGAAAGTTGTCTTTGGGAGCTTCCTCAACCTAGACGTTGACACTTCCTTGGGATGAGTGAAGATGTATTCTACTCTCTACCCTCTATTGTTAGCATGATAGACAACCTTTGTAGTAACACAGCTACATCATGATATCCAAGCATAATATGAATCCACATGTAACAGTGCAACACATATTTTTGGGCATACATTGATAGAATTTTCAACAACTAGTAGTTGAATTTATTATCTCCCATGTGCTTCATCCTTTAATTCATATGAAAAACCCTATGTAGATTGTCATAGATTGTTGACATGTATTCTTTGGAACCCCATCGTAACGCTATTAAAACCACATGGTTGATAGCTATGAGAAGGATAAGAAATAATTACCCCTTTGTGACACCTGGCCCAATTGTGATATGGCCCGGTAGTGGCTGTAGGTGCACATGTTTAGTACCATATTGCTAGTTGAGTAAGAGTGGAACCAGCTTATAAGCCTCTGTCCTCCATCCATAGCATCTTCGGGTTAACCTTTTTACACAAAGCGAGGACGAAAATAATGAAAGCATCTAGGCCCCTAATTTGTGTTTTGGTAATTAATGACAACAATTGTGGACTAACAAATTTATTTGAGATATGGAAATAGGTTAATCCCGGAGATGTGACGTGGCATACGATAACTTGGAAATGTCAGAATCATGATGTGAAGTGGAATCTCAAGGCAAAGGTATAAGATAGGAATTTCTATTTTGCCGGTCAAAGAGGAGATAAGAGAAGAAACATTGACCGGGTTGATAGGCTAGATAGCCGTACTATCAAGAGGGGTCAAGGTCATTTGCATGACGATTCCATAGTGCCACCTTGCTCAAATGTTGAGTTGCATGTATATGGATTAGTGGCATACATCATGGTTTTTAGAACGACGCGGTTTTTCTTAAAATCGGCTAACTGGTTTGTGAGGCGGACGGTCTCCCATTAGTGGGGCGGACCGTTTTATAACTTAGCCGTATTCAGAATCGTTCTGGGAGTTTT
Source organism: Alloteropsis semialata (assembly GCA_004135705.1). Taxonomy (NCBI): domain Eukaryota; kingdom Viridiplantae; phylum Streptophyta; class Magnoliopsida; order Poales; family Poaceae; genus Alloteropsis; species Alloteropsis semialata. Next base: position 1,393 of record QPGU01000075.1, on the reverse strand, counting down.
ACAGTGCTAGGACGGACGGTCTCCACAGGGGTCGCGGACGGTCCGCCCTTGGATAAAAATCGTGGACAAAAACGTTGTTTTCCTGGTGGGCAGAATTGTTTGACCGGCGGACGGTCCGCGCATGGCACGCGGACGGTCCGCCGGCCATTATCCCTGCACCACCAGAACCGGAAATGGTTCTGGTGGAATTTAACTCCGTGGGGCGGACGGTCTGCGCAGGGCACGCGGACGGTCCGCCCCCTACCCCTGGGCGCCATCAGAACCAAGTCCGGTTCTGTGTGGGTTTTCATGACTCAACGGCGGACGGTCCGCCCCCTGGGTGCGGACGGTCCGCCAGCTAATTTTCGTGGGCGTCCAGGGAGGCTCCGGTTCGGACCGTAGTTCAAAAATGAACGGCGGACGGTCTACCCCTGGTGGACGGACGGTCCGCCCCTATATAACGGTCGGTTCTGACAGCATTGATTGCTGTTGTAGCCGTTGGTTTTGAACGGCAGACCGTCCGGGCTTTGTGAGGCGGACGGTCCGCGAAAACTCGTATTTCACGGGTTTCAGAGAGTAACGGCTAGATTTTGAAGGGGGCTCTATATATACCTCATGCCCGGGTGAGGTCTCTTGGCACTTTGGAAAGCTAACTTGACATTCTTGAGCCCTTCTTCTTCACTCTCTCACTCACTTTGCTTTGAGATTGCATTCTTGTGAGATTGAGAGCATCCTAGTGCATTGCATCAAGAGTTTGAGCATTGTGGCACTAGGGAGTCTTCAAGCAAGCGTCATCGACTTGTTACTCTTGGAGGTTGCCGCCTCCTAGATGGCTTGGAGGAGTGGAAACTGTTGAGCCCTTCAAAGAAGATTGTGAATGTGCCCCGGTTGTTCTTGTGAGAGGTCCTTGTGCTCACCTTGCCGGAGTGGTGAAGAGCAACTTAGTGGAATCGAGGTGTGGAGCGGTTCTTGGTCCAAGCTGGCTCAAAAAAAATCAAGCGGTGCCTTGATAGAGGAGCGGTTGGAACAAAGAATCCACCTCAACGTGTATTAGGGTGTAACGTCCCGACCCCCCGAGTCCGGGCCCGCTTACGCCTGGCAGCTTTCTAGGACCTCAAGAATTTCCCCACAGACCAACACATGTCTTTTCTGCGCACTTTGTCCTCACTCATGCGCACCCGGGAAGAACTTCCCGGTCGGTCACCCATCGCTCCAGGCCAAGCACGCTTAACCTCGGAGTTCTTTCGAGATGAGCTTCCGGAAAAGAAGTTGCAACTTGTTGGTATGAGTATTCTATTAATCCTATTAAGCCTTGGGCCAGGATGTCACATCCTTCCCCTCTTAGAAGACCGACGTCCTCGTCGGTCAACCCCAAGCCAGGAACGTCCTCTCTTGGCCACGTCCGTGTGCCCAG